>JARHVA010003671.1:600000-827500 GCA_037957365.1 Torreya grandis | reverse complement strand
CGTGAGAGTAGTTAGAAGACTAAATCAAGTAGGACACTTCTACCCCACTGATCAGAGGTTTTGTACTAGCCTACAAAGAATGGAACACTTAGACACAAATATATAACATAGAACAAGGATCTATGGGTGCAAAGGCCCATGTCTATAGGAACAACCAGTTGTAAGAGCCATAACTATCAATCTGTTGAGAGCCTATGTGCCATTTTTCATTGGTATCTAGGAGTATGACACTTGGTTAGGAAAAAACAAGTATAAAAACCCCTATTATAAGCATTATAAAGAGAGAGATCACTTTTGGGGAAATATAGATAGTCTTGTATTCAGTAAGCATTCCAATGAGAATTCAGTGTTTATTATATTATATTCTGAACAATGAAATATTCTAAGTGCTGTGTGTTTAAATGTGTTTTATTTTCAAGTCACGAGCACCATTCTCTTTTATAAATAGTTAGTAATGGTAATCTTGGTTATCATGGTAATTAAATATGTAATATTAAGAATAATAGCAATATATTTATGGTGTTGACATAAGAGATGAGAAAACACACATTTTGATTCAAAGACTTCATAAATTGATCTTTTGTTGTGTGATTTAGGTGAGTGCATGAGACTCATCCCTAAATTGATAGGGACAACATGCTAGCTTGTTGGGAAAGGCTTCAACACCAACATAGAGATAAAGAAATCCCAACATTTTGGTTCTATTACTGGGACTCAAAGTAATTGGAACATAATTATGGGAAATGTTTGAGTGTATTACACTAGATAATATTTAAGAATAGGTTTTCAGTGTTGAAGATAACTTTGCAGTTTCGTATCTTGAACCAAGAATTTTTGCACAATAGTAGGTAGAGTAGAATCTCTACAGCTCTTTATAAGAGACTTTCTTTTTCGAGGTCCCAATTCTCTTGCATTCTTAGATCTTAGCATATTCTCAAGGATGATCTCAAAATCTTGGATGAAGTTAATCATGGACACTTGAACGACAAAGGAGTTTAACATGACTTGAAGTTTCCTAGACGTGAGTGGTTAACTATTAGTGGAAAGGCATTCAGAATAACTACATTTTGGAATATGCAATGACCACCTATTCATGTCTTGAGGAATCAAAGTTACAATTCATATGAGAGCTAAGGGGGTGATATCTTTCATTATTTACCTTTGAGGTAAAAAATTCAATTATTGACCTTGGATTGGAAACTCTACCCATGGAAGGCTAAAATTTCATGTGCATGAATTGCACATCTGAAGGGGAGACTAAAGGTTGATTAAATATTATGGGTTCAACATGGTAATAATCCAGTGATCATTATATAAATTTAAGTATGATGAATCTTGGTAGAGGATCATGGGAGTTAGTGGCACAAGAAGAGATCAAGAAAACTTGAGGAACACTGTGAAGCACTGTAGGGAGCTAGACATGTGCAAGGAACTCATTACTTTTGAGCCATATCATTTGCCACTTTTATCCTATGAAGGAGGAATGATCTAGACTATCAAAGATGAAGAACCAAATATGAGTCAACTAGGATCCCCCACCATAGTGCATTCTCATGCCTTTGAGTCAAATATAATACATATACAGAATTGGGATATAGATAGTACATACTCAAAAATTGAATAGGTAAGGGAGATTGAAACTAAGACATTAGGTGATAATTTGAAATTTACATCATTCCCTCTACATAGGAATTCTATGACATAGCTTGGAATGCTTAGAGGATCTAATCCTTAAGACCAGAATACAGGACCAAAATTAGGAAATCAACCCTCTGCCATGCCTCTTCCCATGGGCACTACTACTAGAGGCACTAGAGGAGGATTAGGAGGAGGCACTAGAGGAAGTAGAACCCTCCTAGAACTAGAGTTGGATCTTCCCAGTAACCACCCACTCAACCACAACCCACTATAGTCTACTATGAGATGACATTGCATTTACCTTAATACCATGGGGTAGAGAATGCAACTAAGCATATTCATAAGTGTGAACTAATTTAGAGGGGGCATGGAATCACATATTCTAAATTAAAGGCAATGCATTTTATAACCACCCCTTTAGAGTGTGTGGACAAATGGTATCATAAATTTGACCCTCATCAAGTAGTGGTCGACTATGACAAACTCAAAGAAGCCTTCTTGTAGGAATTTGACATTCCTGAGTTTGAGTAACAAAGTATAGTGGTGATAAAAGACATAAAATAGGGAATTATAGAGAGTGTATGTGAGTATGATGCATGATTCAAAACCCTACTTTCAAAATTGTCATTTGAAATAAATCCTGCTCAATATGCATAGTGGTTTGTGGGAGGATTATTGTTACCTTTTAGATGGACACTATCACAAAGAACCTTCACCAACGCATGCAAGGATTTAGAAGCTACCCTATGCACTAAAGTGGTTGGAAGTATGGATACTAGGATTGATCCCTTTATGGAGGCATAGATAAGATCCATGGCATCTTAGCTTGAAAATTTGATGGCAAATAATGCACATGAGAGATGTAGTGGTTTCTAATATATCGACTACAAAATTGAAGGGCATGCAAGGAACAACTGCCCATGCAAGAACATCTAAGTAGTACTAAAACAAACTTATGAGATCTATTTAAGGAGCATGATGTTCATTCTTTCCCTCTCTTATAGAGGGATACAAACACTAAATTTTTTGAGTATTGTAATATTTATGATGTCTACAATTATGATACCGATGATTTTCAATTGATTAGTGACATTCATGAATCTCGATCCCATGGTACATACCAAACCTCAATCACCAATACTCAATATAATAGTGGTTATCATGGGTGAGGAAGAGGATGAGTATGAGGTAGTGGTTGGTTTCCACCAAAGACTTGATACAAGTGTGTTTTTCTAGACCACTATCAGAGGGATTGCTTAGAATACCTACCCTGTGCTTATTTTAAAAAGAACCACCGATTAGAAGAGTGTCTATATTTATACGTAACTATCACAAAGGACCAAAATGAAAAGGGCACTGACATGATCTGCATAGACAAACCATAGTGGCATGCTTGATCAACCATCCCTATATTAAAATAGGTAAACATCACTACTTGTAGTAGGGGCCAGATGTAATCTACACCCAACCTAATTGAAAAGGTACATTAAGAAGAATCATGGGTAAATAAATACCCTGATGCACAACATCAAAAGGAAATCTTGAAAGATACAATGGCACTTGTATAAGAGATTCAAGTTGAGATAAAATACCTAAAAGATAAGGATGTAAAACAACAAATTGTAGTAAAAAGAGAAGTTAAACCTCAACTAATGGTGTGAGATAATTTCAAAGAGCTGTGTAAGCAAATGTTGGATGAGGACATTGTTCCCCAACTTAGTAATTGACTTAAAAATCAAGCTTGCTTACCAAATAAATTCCATCCTCACCTAAGTCATCAAAGTGAAGATTGTATTTTAAATAATGCTTAACACCAAGAAACCTCTAGTTCTTTTATTCCTTCAGATGATGGAGAGATACTGGTAAATACTACTATTAATGGATGGGTGATATAGGATATTCTAGTAGATACTAGAATGAAAATTAACTTACTCAAAAAATGGCTAGTCTAACCCTAAAACCCTCTCCACATGTTTTTTTTATGGAAAATAAGACTCAAGTGCATCCTATAAGAGTCCTCAAGAACACAACCATTGATATACTTGGGGTTCCATTTAAAGCTGATTTTGAGGTCTTGGAGTTGGAAGAAGCTAATGACTATCTAGACCTATTGGGAAGGCCTTGGGCTATGAAAACCACATGGATTTAAACTTTAAAAACTAGTACATAGGTTTTGAGAATATCAACTAGCGCATAGTAATACCTTTAGACGAAGCACAAGGACCTCCCTATGTCAAGCCCATGAGCATGGATGAAGACATTAACAACCTGTATAATGTTATTGATGGACATGAGGAATAACATGATCCATCACCTGATGGTATTCTTTGGTGGATAGGTAATTAGTCTATTTTAGATACCACAAGTAATTATTTCAACTATTGGGCCCATGGAAACTATGATCTTATTGAAAGGTTATGCAATACTATAAACAAAGGCAAAAGCATCCCCTACCAGTTCCCTAAATGTCATAATTTTGTGCACCTCATGGGTTTAGCAATGTGAAGACCACTAGAAGGACCACCACTAGAGAGACTAGAGGAAACTCCATAGTTCCAAAGACAAATGGAGGTACGTGATTGTGTCTAGCACCTTGAAGAATTATATGATATCAAACATGACTAGATGTGATCTTTAGATCACATTTTTTATGGTACCACTACTAGATGGTGGCATATTCATAAAGAGCACCTTTTATATTAGGATGAAGTGCGAGCTAATATACATCATAAATGTCACCAAAATAATAAGATAAGATGCACACTTAGCTATAGTGGCATGAAATCACCTAAACCTCATATTGAAGCTTGTGAGATAATATGGCAAGCTAAGGAAACATTCTTACCAGAGTACCTCTAGGTTCTTGCTTCTATGGGACTTTATGCATTTGGGCATGGGCTTGGTACATTCATGAATAAATGCACATGGGAACTAGACTCTAGTAGTTATTAAAGGAAAAAAAGATATCTACACTTTCTTATTTTTCACCAAGGATAGACTTGTGCCTCACCCTTTAATCCATGCACAAAACAATCATTAGAGATCCAAGTCCCATTAAAGACCAGCTGCACCTTATTCATCAAGAACCTGAAGAACCATTATATTTATTCATTGAGCCTACACCATTGATAGTTCATAATGAAGAATGTTGTAAAGAGATCTACTTGGGAAAGATAAAACTCATCTTTCAAGTAGATGAAGGTGAGGGGTCCACTTCATTTGACCCCTTGAATAATAATCTACAAGTACTGATTCACAAACTATTCAAGACATAATCTATCTAACAGACAACCCTTATCATGAGCCCATTCAAATTATTCAACTTAACATTGGCATAAAGTAAGAGCCTAAGATGGCTATAATTAGAAATTATTGGACTGAGACAAAAATTTCACAATTTTTTAAGTTGCTAAAAGAATATCAGGATGTATTTTTGAGGAATTATATCAAAATGAAATGAGTTCACCCATCTCTAGGGAAGATGCACATAAAGCTAATGTATAATGCTCACCTAGTGAAGAAACATCCATACAAGATAAACCCTAACCTCTAGGTGTGCATGAAAGAGGAGATAAATAACATGCTCCACACTAGAGTAATTACTTCTATTGATGAATTTGAATGGGTGAGTCCCATGGTAATCAATATCAAGAAGGATAGGCGTATTCATATTTGTGTAGATTATCATGTTTTATATGCATTTTATATGACATATCCTTTCCAAATGCCTTTCATGGAGGAGATCCTAGAAGGTGTTGCTAGTTGTGAAATATACTCCTTCATGAATGGGATCTTAGGGTACCACCAAGTCTAGATATCTACAAAAGATCAATCTAAGACTACTTTCACTACTGAATGGGGATATTTTACCTATACCATCATGCTTTTGGTTTGAAAAATTCCCCAATAATATTTTTCTAGATAACAATTAAGGATTTCAAAGATTTTATTCAAAAGTTTCTTTAAGTTTACCTAGATGATTGGAATGTGTATGGGTTAGTCAAGGACCACTATGTTAGTCTATGACTTATGCTTGAATGCTATCGAGTGTTGAAAATCCCTTTGAATTTGAAGAATTTTTTTTTCACAACACCTTTTGGTATACTTCTTAGCCATATCATCTTTAAAGAAGGGCTACTAGTAGACTCAACCAAGTTATCTATTATTCTTTGTCTACCAATGCCCAAGACTCAGTGCAAAGTGCATGCCTTCTTAGGACACATAGGCTACTACAGGAAGTTCATTCAAGGTTATGCCAAGATTGCATTACCCTTGGAAGAGCTTCTAGTTGTAGAAGACCCATCCAAGAGTAATTTTGCTACTAACTGGGTATATTTTACCTATGCCATCATGCCTTTTCATTTGGAAAAATCCCCAGTAGTGTTTTCCTAGATAGCAGTTGAGGCTTTGAAATATTTTATTCATAAGTTTATTTAGGTTTAATTGGATGACTGGACTATGTATAGGTTAGTCAAGGACCACTACGCTAATTTGTGACTCATGGTTGAGTGCTATTGAGTGTTGAAAATCTCTTTGAATTTCAAGAAATGTTTGTTCACAACACCTTTTAGTGTACTTCTTGGCCATATCATTTGTAAAAAAGGGCTCTTAGTAGACCCAACCAAGGTCTCTATTATTCTCTATCTACTAATGCCCAAGACTCATCACAAAGTGCATGCCTTCTTAGGACACATAGGCTACTACAGAAAGTTCATTAAGGGTTATGCCAAGATTATAGTGCCCCTAGAAGAGTTTTTAAAGCATAATGAACAATTTATATGGACTAATTCTTGTAAAGGATCCTTTGTAACACTTAAAGAAAGGTTAGTTACAACTCTTATCTTGTAATTTCCTTATTGGATAAATCCTTTTCATGTCCATGTTGACGCATTTGGGACAACAGTTAGTGCGATACTTCTACAACTAGGTGATGGAAACTTAGATCACCTAATTTACTTTTCTAGTAAGAAGCTGACATTAATAGAATGGAACTATACCACCATTGAGCACAAAGATTTATCTATGGTATACACTCTAAAAAAGTTTAGGTAGTACCTTTTGAACACTCTATTTATATTCTATATAGACCATGAGGCCTTGAAGTATCTTGTCAACAAGCCAGTACTACATGGAATGATTTGTCATTAGATTATAAGTTTCCAAGAATTTTATTTTTTCATAATAGTAAAGCCTAGAAAGATCAACGATAGACCTGATCATTTATCATGAATTGACAATGGAGAATCCCCACATGCCATAGAAGATGATCTTCCTAATGTTTATCTCTTTTGAGTTTCTTTATTACTTGAAGAGATTGAGGATATTATAACATTTCTAAACACTGTCTATGCACCTAATTCCCTTAGTTCACAAGAAAAAAATCAACTTGCGGTTCGTACCGCACCTTATCAACTCATAATAGGAGATTTGTACAAAATGGATCATGATGAGGTACTTTGTTGCTATGAAATTCAACATGAGTACCCTAAAGTGCTACAATAAGTCCATGAAGGTATTATCAAAGGACACTAAGCTAGAGAGGCTACTGCATGCAAAGTGTTTCTTGTTGGACTTTGGTGGCCAACTTTATTCAAAGATGCAAAGGCTTATGTAAGGCAATGTGATGTTTTCCAGTACGTGGGAAAACCTAATAGAAGAGATGCCATGCCATTGTGCCCTATTCCTTCTCATGAACCATTTGAAAAATGGGCTATTAAATTTTTAGGGCCCATTACTCTAGTAGGATGATGAATGGGCTCCTGATACATAATTATGGAAACTAACTACCTAATGTGCTAGGATAAAGTAGCACTAATAAAATATTATACTATAGAAATTTCCACATGATTCATCTTGGAAAACATTATAACATGATTTAGATGCTTGCTAAGTTTCATTAGTGATCATGGAACCCACTTCCTAAATTAAATGATGTGTATCTTATTGGCTGAATTCATGATTGTGAATCATAAAACAATGCCATATCATCCACAAGCCAATGGAAAAGCTGGAGCCTTCAATAAGATCCTTGAAACTACTTTTGACAAAAATTTGTAATGTTGATAGAACTGAATGGGATGACAAGGTATCTGTAGTATTTTGGGCATACTGGACCACATAAAAGCACCTCAATAAAAGTACACCATTCAACTTAGTATATGGAAGGAAGCAGTCATGCCAGTAGAGTTCTTAGTTCCATCTCTCCAAATATCATGTATAGGAGACATTGATGATGAAACCTCTTTGAAAGCTCAACTTGATGAATTGATGAAACTAAATGAGGCTCAATTCCTCACCCACTAATGTTAAGATGTTGAGAAACATAAATAAAAATCATGGCATGACCACCATCTAAAGAATAAAGTATTTTTTTAGGCATGAAAGTTCTACTATATGATTCAAAGTTCACGCACCACCCTAGGAAGCTTTGCATCCATTAGGATGGACCATTTATAGTTGATTACATTTGACCTACTAGAGATTGCTAGCTAAAGTGATTAGATGGCCAATTCCTCCCATAACACTATAATGGGAGTCAGCTTCAGCCATATTATGATTTTGTTTAAGTTTGTGTTGAAATTAATATGGAATAAGGCCATTAGGTTAGTATTTAATTACTTTCAATAAAAATCATTTCCCTTGAAGCGTGCAACTCTTTAATGTAATTTTTAGTTCCTGTACTTTGAGTGTTTTTATGGAGGACCATGGACCCTTTTTAGTGTGTGGTAAGGCATCATGCATATGAATACAAGACATGACATATGGGCATGTAAGTTTTGAAGGCACAAGAATCATATATGACACATAATTTATTAAGGGTGTGTGAGTCATTTAATGCACATTGAAAGTATTTTTGAAAGGTTCCTGCCATTTAGGTGACAACTAGCTTCCACTACTATGAAAATATGGGACATAGTTGTCATCTACTTCCAAAAAAGGCACGAGAAGGAATGGACCATTAATGTGACAAGGTTATTCATAACAACAAGTGTGTGAGTGGAATTATGGGACAAGCTTGTTAAAACAATAAATGCTCGATGCAAGATTTGAAGTATGAATATCGCTAAAAGATATGCATTTATGGCTAGAGATGACAAGGAGTGGAAGGAAATTAATTATGTAAACTTCTTAAAGGACATATAAATAAATGAGTTGAACTCATTTTACACTTTAACTTACTATAATTTTTGAGTTCTTAGTGAACCAGAGAACTACAACAATGAAATTGAATCATTTGTAAATAAGAAGTGTTTATAGAGTTAATAAAGATATGATGGTGATTTCCAAGTCAAGAAGAGAGGATGTTAGTCTAGATTGGTGAGGAGTGGAGGTTGTTGAAGTTATAAGTTTTAAGTCTATCATTATTTTAGCATGAATTTTGAAGAGTGAAAGGAAGGGCTACCACCACATATTTATTTGGGAATGTGGGTTAGCCATGGGTTAACATTCAAGTGCCAATAAGGGTAATGTGGCTGAAGAAAAAGGCCAAAAGACTTGAAAATCTACCAACCGTACTAGAGGAGGAAGAGGTTAGTAGAGGAGCATGCTTCGCTATAATAGAGGAGCCTTTGGAAAACTAAGAAGAGACACCATAACAAGTAAAAAATACATGAGTTCTAAGAGAGAGTGCATAAGAAGCTAAGATGGTGAAAAAGGGAAAGTAGGTGTAAGCCTCTTCATCACAGACCACTCCACCACCTCCCCCTCATTCCTTTTACAAAGAAGAGATGCAATACCTAGATTCAATCTTACACATAGAGATCTGGGTCTCCAAG
The DNA here is from genome assembly GCA_037957365.1 of Torreya grandis. NCBI lineage: Eukaryota > Viridiplantae > Streptophyta > Pinopsida > Cupressales > Taxaceae > Torreya > Torreya grandis. Next base: position 818,087 of record JARHVA010003671.1, on the reverse strand, counting down.
GTATCAACTACAACTATATTTGATTACAACCACCATGAATTAGGGAATGAGGTGGAATTGTAGAATGACTATCAAGTCCAAACCACCAATATTAGAAATTGAAGTGGTCTATGACCTTTCAATCAAGAACCAACTGGAGAGAGCTAGCCTATTCTAAATTTTTGAGCTACCCTACTTTGGTAATCCTACTGAGGTGGTTCAGTTCTTCCTCTCATGCATCTATGAGGACTAATCCACTTTGTAGGATGTAACATGAAAATCACCATAAAGAGGATTAACAAGGTTATAAGACTTCAGTGCTTGGGAATGAATGTCCTAAATGACTTGGTAGACATAGAGGAGGTTTAAAAGACCACCACCATGCTCATGTACCAAAAACAAGGACATGCAATGTATGTATGAAACCTGTAAGATCCTACCCTTAGAGATATAGACACTTAAAATTGGCCACTGATAACCTCCAATCAGTGTTTTGACTAATTTCCACCTAAAATTTACAATTTGGCCTAAAAAAACTAAAACACACTAAATGAGGTGAAATTGACATATTCAAGTGCTGATTTTAGATAGGGTATCCCTAAATGGGGAAACACAATTTATGGGCTAGCTAACTTTGATTAGATCATTTTGAGTCAAAATTCTAATTTTGTACTTGGGTGCTCTGGATTTATCTTTCCTATCAAATATTCTATGCAAGACATGTGCCTTTGTTAATTGTTGTTGGTAACATCCTAAATGGGAATACGAATCCAATGCATTTGACATCACCTTCTAATTCCAATATAGTCAAATTTTGGACCAATAACAACGCATTTTGATCAATTTGAGTAATTTGTGAACAAAGTACTTAAACATGCTTAAGAGCTAATTAACCCAAATCAAGGCCTAATTAGGAATTCCATGGAAAATTGTTGAAAACTTATTTTTGGAATTGGATATTGAATATATGCATCATCATGTGACCTCATTTCTTGGGAAGACATCCTTAGGCCATAAATGCCATAAATATCAGGATTAATGCCCTCCATGCCTCATTAATGCCTTCCATGCCTCTTAATTTCCCCTTCTTCCAATGTCATGATGAGGATAATTACAAACTTAATTCCAAAAATTGAATTAATCCTCAACCACACATCTCAATATTGAGATGGATGGTTCAAGTTGATTATAGACATTTTTAAAAATCTATAAATAGAGAGGCCATGAACATCATTTCCAAGGCTTGATAATTCAAAGTTATACTACACAAATGATTCCAAAATCCATTTCAATTAGTGTTACCATGCCAAATTGATTCCAATCCAAGCCAAGCCATAAGCCAAAACTACCAAGGAAAGACGGAGGTAGCCAAACTTCCATTGTCAAGGACTTCATGAGCACAAGCTAAGCAAGCCACTACAAAAAGAATTTTAGAGCATCCAATGGAGGTAAAATGAGGTTTCTTTTGCATTTTAGTTGTGTGTTTTATTCATGTTTATTAACTAAGCTCTCCCTAGTGTCTAGGCCTAGATATGTTATGCTAGTTAGTGTGTTTCTTTCATTTTATTTTCATTTTGGAACTAACACCATACTAACCATCCTCTCTTGAGTCAAATTCCTAGATCACAAGAGTTTCGGTGTGGATAATTTATATCAAGGTTGGAAGGACTGATTGATGGAAGGAGGTGGACATGGCCCACCTACACATTGTTCATCAAGTCACTTAGGGCACATAGTATAATTGCGTACTGTATTTTTACAAAAAAAATAACAGAAGACATAGAGAAGGCACACAAAATGCCCAAGTCTAAGTTTTTATGGGGATAAATTTTGTTATTGCTAGTGTTTGATGAGATTAGGGTCCCTGACTATAGATCAAGTACATTAAAGTGGGTGTACCCCCAAATAACAAGTTTCCAATTGAGTTCTTTAAGGCCTTCACCTATCCCCAACACATTACCCCATCTTACAAAATGAAGATGAGGTACTGGTTCGATAGAATGAAGGAAACTTTTGGAAATGAATGGTTTATCCCTAAGGATCTACCCCCTTAACCAAAAATCAAATAGAATTCATGGTGAAGTAGTAATACTCTTTAGCATGCATTCAAGTGAAGCCTTTAAGAGAACTGTTAGCATAGATCAAGCTACCATATGCATTCTTTATGTGCTACTTCATTGATTCCATTAATTATATTTGTGATTCATAACCAATCAGTCTGTAGGCCAAATGTATTAATGTGGACTACCACACCCTCCACAAAATGTTTGTATATCCTACCAAAAATACCTATAGAGAGAGGGGAGAAATGATATTAACTAACATCAAGGTTAAGGATATCCTAGTTAGGGAATAGGTACACAAATTATTCTATATGTTACACCCCAACCAACACCCTCAAGATGGAGACCCTAAGGAAAGGCTCTCTCAAGAACCGTAGTTATGAATAAAACATCTAGAACTAAGTACCAGTTCTAATGGGTAGTAAGCACACCAAAAATAATAGAGGATAGTAGATTCATAACCCTTTAGACTAACTCATCATCACTAGTCAACACCACAACCACCACTTCGCACTTCACCTCCACCTCACCCTTCACCTTCACCACTTTGATCATCTCCATATCCATCTCATATCTCATCATTATCATCATCTGCTTCATCATTACCTTCCCATTCCACTCCTTCTCACTCACCTACCTTGAATGCTTCATCCCCTCATCCAAATTCCCCACCTTCTCTAAAGACTACCACTAGATTAATGCCACAACACTCTCCAAGTCAAGTACCCCAAAGGGACCCCTCTTAAGAAAAAATGCATAAGATGGGATTAGACTCAGAGAAGACTCCATCCCTAGTGAAAGAGGTCCCATCTGGTGATCAAGTTGATAATGATGGAATGGGAATGGATGAAATGGCCACTGAAAGCCATCAAGAAGGAAAAATTGAGTGAGACCTAAAAAGGGGAAAGGAGCTAGCTAAAGGGGAACAAGAATAGAGAGGGATGTCCACTCTATGCAAATAATACCATTTTGATGTAGACGATAAGAACCTCTATCTTTGGAATCATTTCTACCCTAATGATACAACCCCAAAAACAAAGAAGCATTTATAATTCATTTTTTAAATGTATAGTGAAGAGCCTTAGTTTGATATTCCTTTGGATTACAATTTTTTGGCCCAGATGCTCTAGGTCTGCTAGACCTTATGATAATTGATCCACAATGGCTCTCTTTAATAATGACAATCACTACATTTTTGAAACTATTCATGTAAGTGATGTACTAGATCATTTTATAAAATTTAGATGCATGCATGATGGAAATAAAAGATGGCCAAGTAGTAGAGATTTACAATAAAGTGGTGGTAGAGAAGCAAGTGCTTGTTGAGGAAGTGATCTCCTTAAATCAAAAAATTGAAGAGGCCACTAAGACTCAAATAAGGGTTTTTAAACTATGTAAAACTATTTTGAAAGAGGATCTAGTAGTAGAAAATGGCATACTATTAGATGAAGATGCCATCAAAAAACTAGAGATATTGGTTGAGATATTGCTTAAGAGAAACAAGAAGCACGTAGTGCCTAAAGATGAGGCCAAACAAACCCTTAAATAATTCACCATAGCTATAGACATTTTTAAGAGCACCATGGAGAGGGTCAAGGAGGTTGTTCCCATTTTGGATGGAATTTTTGTATGCCTGATCCATTTTAATAAAATAATCAAAGTGAGGTAGGAAGTGACTAATGTTGCATTATTAATAAAATATCATGTCGAGCATGCAAAGGCATTCAAATATGTATAAATGATGGAAGAAGTAATAAATAATCATCATCAACAAATAAATGCTAGTTTTGTAATTCTTTAAGGGCAGGTTGACAAGGAAGTTTCCAAGTTAGAAGACATCCAAAAGGAAGCCACCATATCCCTAGATGAATATATGAAAAAGACCAAGAGGCCAACTTAGCCCAAGGAGTTGAAAGCAACAAAGGAATCCATTTAAGGAATAACTGCTAAAGATCTTGATGCTTTAGCCTATTAAGATGGGTTGAAGAAAGAACTCAAGTAGAAGGGGCCTAAATTCCTAAAATATGCCAGTACAGCTTAGTTTGGGATGGACTAAGAATGTAGTGTAGGGTGATGTTGGACCCTCAATTTTTACCAAGTAATTATTCCAAATTTGGTGTGCATCATGAAGGGACCAGTATCCATTTTGTATATAAGTACCGATATGACATAGGAGTATCATGGCATGGGAGGACCATGACACGAGACTGGCAGGTGTGAGAGTTGAAGGGCATAGAAGGATAAAGGTAAAAGAGATTTATTATGAGAGGATGTAGTCAAGAGAACATGGCACGAGGGACCCAAAACTAGAGGACTTGGAATAGAAGTAAAAGACTAGGGGAGCATGTGGGAAGCAGAGTGTGAGGGATGCAAGAGCAGTTAGAAGAGTCAATAAAGTAGGACACTTCAAATTCACTGATCAGAGGTTTTGTACCAGCCCATGAGGAATGAAACACTTAAATATAAATATATATCATAGAACGAGGATCTAGGGGCACAAAGGCCCATGTCTATAGGAACAACTAGTTATAGGAGCCATGACTCTCAATTTGTTGAGAACTTGTGTACCATTTGTCATTGATATCTAGGAGTATGACACTTGGTTAGGGAAAAACAAGTATAAAAACCCATGTTATAAGCATTTTTAGGAGAGAGAGATCACTTTTGGGGAAATATAGATAGTCTTGTATTCAGTAAGCATTCTAATGAGAATCCAGTGTTTATTTTATTATATTTTGAATAATGAAATATTCTAAGTGTTGATTGTTGAAATTTGTTTTATTTTCAAGTCATGAGCTCCTTTCTCTTTTATAACTAGTTAGTAATGGTAATCCTAGTTGTCATGGTAATTAAATATGGAATATTAAGAATAATAGTAGTATATTTATGGTGTTGACATAAGAGATGAGCAAACACACAATGTGCTTCAAAGCTTTCAGGAATCAGTCTTTTGTTTCATTCTTTGGGTGAGTGTACAAGACTCATCCCTCTCATGATAGGGCCAACATGCTAGCTTGTTGGGAAGAGGCTTCAGCGTTGACGTAGAGATAAATAAAGCCCAACAAATGGGTTGTTGAGTGGGACTTGAATTGATAATAGAATAGTTTTTATTTAATCAATCAACCTTGACCAAATAGAATTAAAAATTTATCAATTGTTGGACAACAATATAATAGTCAACTATTTATTTTTCTTTAAGTGTGGGCAAGTAGTGATATCAAGTTGTTAAATTCATTTTAGAATCCAATTTAAATAATTAGTTAAAGTAAACAAAAATTGAATATAAGACTCATTACCAATTTTATTGGCTATGAGAATTTGTAATTGACACTAGGGTAATATTTAGTTTTCCAAAGCTAAAATGGGTATTCATTTTCAAATGAAATTTTTAATATAAAACCTTTGTATTGTTGTTTTCTCCAAAAAAAATGTTTTAGAATTGTTATCTTAAAATATTATGGAAGTCAGATTCCTTTGAAATGAGAGTTATTTCATATCCCTTATAGCTTCATATCATCTTAGGAATATTCACATGTTATTTACCTTAATGGTTGATATTTTAGGTAACATGATTTCAAATTCAATTCACTCTAGAATTTCTACTGCATCTAGATTTTGTCTATGAAGTCACTCCAGAAACATGCTCAAATAAGTATCATAACTAGGGATTTTTTGAAACAAAAAAAAAAAATTAATATCTAGTATTATATTATGAGAATTAGGATCTATGATCATAATTTTCCTACCTCATCTTGATACCTTTAGGTGGATCTAACTTCAGAGGCATTTGATGTTTTATGTAGCTGATTTTCTTTTTAAGCCTACAAAGTTGTTTCAAATTTGAGTTGTCAAAAATAGCTAGAGGAATTTTTTATTAAAAAAGATGTTGATAATGATTTATTTTTATTTAAAATTTATATAAGATCTCTGATTTAATGTTTTTGTACATTTTTACTATTTTTAGTGATTTAATTCTGAACCTAGTTTATTCAAAAAATTGCTTAGCAGAACAACATTCTGTATTAAAACCTGTTTGAAACGCTAAGTTATTTTAGCATTTAAATTATTGAAGATTATTTTTGTATATTTATATTGGTATCTTGTAGCTAATAAAATATAGAATAACTTTCATAACTAATTTTCACTTCGTGGGGCAAAATTTACCATCATCATTTGATAGGTGATTTAACAAAATTGAGACTTGACTATGAAGTGAACTAGTCAAGTATGGATATCTTGAGATTAGGTAATTACACTAAAAAATTAATTATTAACCTTAACTAACATATTCATGGGTAGTGTGGTGAATTTATTTGAGGTTGGGCTAATTAAGAGTTTGGTTTTTTACACAAATTTAATGTGCATACAAATGTAATTTACAAAAAATAATGTGTCAGCGAGCCATTGGTGGATCACATTCCATACCATTAAAGAAAAGTTTTAGTGTTATTTTCATTATTCTAAGGTATTATTTATATCTCTTGAGTATCAAATTTGAGTGTAGTCTTACACACTATATTTGATGTAGTTAACACAGCATGGTCACAATTAGCTTATCATATTCGTTTATGTATCTCCTATTCTGTGATAGAAGGTCAACATCTATGTTGCATATATTGACTGTGCTTGTTTAACTTTAAGTTTTCCTACTTTTGTATGTGAGTTTATAATACATGTGTAATAAATTCACACATTAATGTGACTAAGTGATTATTTGAAGTGTATATTTGTGTAGAGTCAATGTTGTACATAAGAAAAAAATAGTAGTGTTCTTATGGTTTTTTTGAGGTGAAATTTGGGGCATTACACTTCTTAACTATTTATATCTTTGAGGGTCATCCAATATTTACTTTTACATGAATTTATCCATTGTTTCACTCATTAATGCATTTAATGGTTTACCAAGATGTCCATTTTTCACACTTGCCATTACACTTATTACTTTATCATATTTAATGCATGTGTCCCATCTTGTGCTTTTATCGTAGTTCATGAAAGTTGAAAAAATAATTTAAAAGTTTCTATTTCCAAGGTGGGAACCTACGTTTTCCATCTTGATCCCTTCATACTGGTTACAAGCTACATCTTGTGCAGTTTCTAAGCCAATTCTCTTTGGTGGTTTTAAAATTTGAGATAATTTTTGAGCCAACCCTCTTTGGCATGTGTTCACCATGCATTCCAATCAGATGGAACACATACATATAATCACTTTTATTTATAAAACCAAATTCATGTAAGCTACTTTATCTAATTCCTTTCTCATTCCATTGGAGGATTCATTAGATTCATTAGTCATCTTCAAAAACTTCATTATTATTTTTTTATTTCATTGTACATGGGTACCTCATTAGACCTATATGTTGGGACCCATAATTATGAGTTTAATACTCTGTTATATTTTGCCACATTGCATAATTTGATCTTATTGTTGGTAGTTTCATATTAAAAATTGATGTGAATTCCACCTAAAGTAGTTTTTTTACCATCCATTACGGTAGGTTTTTTCGGTTTTGTTGAGTTATTTCATTTTTGAATTTTTTTTATAAAAAGGGGTAAAAACTTTATTATTACTTAGAATAATTGAATACAATCATGGCAAGCACATACCAAGGACTGTTGAAACAACATAAACAATAGCATCATGCCTCAACACCACTAAAATCTTCAATAAGAATACGTTCCAGTTCTTGACATAATTCACAAGGTAGTTGCTCCTAATCATCAACCTTACGGCCATCTCTACCTTTTGACACCTATTTTGCCAGGCAATCGGCCACCCTATTCCATTCCCTTAGAATATGGGCATAAGATACTGACTCCATTAAGGAACTAACCTGTAATATCTATTGCACTATCATAGCTAATTGCCAGCTCACATCTAAAATTTTCCTCTCAAGGAGCAAATTAATCAGGACTTGAGAGTCAACTTCACAAATCACCCTCCTCCACCCTAAAGCATAAGCTCGCTTCAAAGCATATAGGATATCCAAGCCTTCCATTCTATTAATAGTCTACACTCCCTTATTAGCTGAGAAAATAAAAGCCACTGATCCAAAAGAATCTCAACCAATTCCACCGACCCTAGATTACCCTTGAAAGATCCATCCCTATTAATTTTCAAAAGACCAGTGGGTGGGGGAAGCCATTTCCCCAACCATTAAACTTTTTATTTCCCTTGTATACCTCTCCTAATGCATGTTGAGACTGGAGATATCCCCCGTATGCCAAACTTGTCCACCATCTCAGCATCACCTTTCTCCAGTGGGAAAGTAACCTCGCTCTTAGCTTCAATAGATTCCTGGATCATTCCTTTAATTTTGATCGAAACCTGCTGAATCCCCAAGTTTTCATCCCAAAACATTATGCAGTTCCTTTCCAGCCAGACTTGCCAAAGTAAAAAAATAGTTCTAGCATACCATGCATCCTATAAGAAGGGAGTCGAGGAGGGAGGTCATCCCAATCTCAACCAAAAATCTGCAAGGGAAAATGTGTGAATACACTGGCACCTCCACACGTCCCACTAGAAATGCCATAATTGCAAAGTGAAGGGGCAATGAAATAATAGGTGTGAAGAATCTTCCTCCTCACTACTACAAAGAACACACCTCGAAGGGCCAACAAAGCCCCTCTTCTGAATATTCTCCCAAGTCAAACATCTATTCCAGACTAAAGTCCAAATAAAACAATTACACTTTATCCAAGAGAATCTGTTCCACACTCTTTTCTACCAATGAACTTCCCTCCCCCCCATATTGTTGAGAATTCAACTCTTGATTACCATAAGACACAATATACTTACCCTTGGGATTAGGGGACCAGGCTAATGCATCACTACCCATAAGTGCACTGCAGCTATGACATGACAAAATGTAATGTAGCTCCATACATTTTACCTCCAAACCACAAATCGGCCACTCCTCTGGGGTCTTGAATCTTGCATCCACCACCTGCCCCTAAAGGGAAAGGGACTTATAGTCACACACCCTATTCCACCTAGCTTTGCAAAACCTCTGGGACAAAATACTCAAGTGAGGATATTGGACAACTATGGGAGGGTGGCCATCCCAAGAGTCATGCTAGAACTGTGCCTCTACCCCACTCTTGCAAATCCAAAATAGACCCCTCTTAATCAACACTACTCCTTTCTTGAGAGTAGTCAAGCTATGCTGTGGGATATCCTTTCGGGGGATCCCAAAAAATTATTTATGCGATAAGATTCTATCCCACACCTGGGCCTGTTCCACACACCATTTCCAGTATAATTTGGCTACCAAAGCAGTACCAAATAGCATGGTTTGCCATAATCAAAGACCACCAAACCTTTTTGGGCTACAGATAGCCTCCCACTTAATAAGGCTCCACTTGGTTGATGATAAATTACCATCCCATAAAAACTATCTTGTTAAGGAATCAAGATCCCTAACAAAGCTCATCGGTGCCACCTAGATCATACACCTATAGAGAGAAAGAGCCTGCACCACTGATTAAATCAACTAGATCTAACCAGTAAAGGATAGCCAGTGATGGGTCCAATGATTCACTTTGACTCGAAACTTGTCCAGAATCACCTGCCATGACTCTTTAGACTACTGGCTAACAGAGATAGGAATCCCTAGATATAGCAATGGAAGACTCCGAATTTGAAACCTGAGAATATGAGCCACTCTTCGTTGTATGGAGGGTGGAGTGTTGAAGAAAAAAATGGAAGACTTACCCTCATTAATTACCTATCCTGAGGCAGAAAGGTAAGCATCCAAGCCTTTGCATATATTAGACACCTCCCTAATAGTAGCCATGCCCATCAAAGTTGTATCATCCACAAACTGAAGGTGAGACTGTACAGGAAGGCCCCCTCCCCATTGCTATCCCTGAATAATGCCACCATCAACATTCCTTTTGATCAGCTAACCCAAGCCTTCCGCCAATAGAAGAAACAAGTAGGGAGAGAGAGGGTCACCTTGTTGTAGACCTCGAGAAGCCCCAAAGAGATTAGAGTGCTCGCCATTAATCAAAACTAAAAAGGAAGTTGAGTTCACACAACTCATAACCCAACGAATCTAATCCTCCTTGAAACCAAAGGCACCCAAAACCTCCTAGAGGAAGGACCAATGAACTCTATCATAGGCCTTAGACATGTCCAGCTTGATAAACATGGCCTTATCATTGGACTTGATCATGGAATGGATAGTCTCTGTAGCCACCACCACCCCATTCAGAATTTGTCAGCCCTCCACAAAGCCACCTTGCTCCTCAAAAATAAGTGCTAAAAGCCACTTTTTTAACCTTTCAGCAATCAACTTAGATATAATTTTATAAGTTACATTGCAAAGGGAAATGGGGTGAAATTGACTCAGCCTATCAGCCCCCTCCGCCTTGGGAATGAGAGCTAGGAAGGTAGAGTTCAGGGCCCAAATCATTTGCTTGTTCCTATGGGATTCTTGAACAACTGCCAATAGGTCTAATTTAATAATTTCCCAAAATTCCTAAAAGATCTCAATCAGGAAGCCATCTAGGCCAGGCGCCTTTCCTTTCTGCATCATGAAAACAATCCTCTCTAACTCCTCCAAGGATATAGCCCTCATAAGATGCACTTTCATTTCTTGAGAAACTAAGGAAGGAATAAAAGAGAGGACCTAATCCTCTGCAATGATTCCCCCTGTGCTTCCTCCTTAAACAAGGATGCAAAATACTACACTATTTCATCAAAGATACCCTGCATAGAAGAGACAATCTCCCCCTGTCCGTCACCAAAGAAGCTATCACATTACCATGCTGTCTAGCTCTCACCGAATTAAAGAAGAAGGTAGTGTTCTTATCCCCCTCTTGAAGCCATTCAATCTGAGCTTTTTGTTTCCAAAATATTTCCTCTTTTATCTCCCATTCCTCCAATGTTTTAATAGCCATGGCTTCCTCCCTCAACATGAACTCAGACATCCCCTCCTCCCTAATGAATCTAGTAATGTCATTTAACTCTATTTGAGCCTCATTTTTCCCCTAGAAGATGTTCTTGAAACTTTTTTGGTTCCACTGTTTGAGCTGGTACTTAACAAATTGGAGTAGCTTAGCAAAAATATACATTATTATACCAACAACAGGCCTGCCTACCCTCCACCATTCAGCAACTCATCCAAACAAGTTCGGGTCCCTGAACCACTTGAGATGGAACTTGAATGGTGGCTTCTGAGGCATGTAGGTTGAAGAAATGACAAGCTTTATGTGCCAATGATCTGAACCTCTCCAATCAAGTATCTCCAGGCTAGACGACCACATTCCACCCACCCAATAACAGGAGGTCATGAATCGGTCTATTCGCTCAGCAATTCACCCGTCACCCACCCTTCTATTGTTCCAAGTAAAGCATCCATTATTGGGCTTGATATCCACAAGATTTAGTGCTGAAATATTATCCCAAAGTAATATAAAAGATGGCTCCAACCTTGCATTGCCTCCCTGTTTCTTTGTTAAATCAAGAATAGCATTGAAGTCTCCAGCAATAATCCAAGGCAGGTAAGGAAATAATCTACAAACTAAGTGAATATTATTCCATACAAAAATTTTACCTTAGAAATCTGTAGGAGCGTAGACATTAGAAAAAAGCACAATTCACCCGATTCAATACTCAAAGCAACCATGGATAAAGAGGACTTAAAGGAAATCTAGGACACAAGTTGGATCTTTCGTGGGTTCTAGAAACATGCCACACCCCCCAAAGATCCCTGAGCTCTAATGCATTGACATAGACCATGCCTCCATAACTTAGGTGCCATACTCCTCATATCTTCCATAGAAACCTTAGTCTCCTGAAGGAAGAGAACATTAGGAGAATGCCTTCTAAGTAGTTCCCAAATAGCTTTTTGTCTAGGGCCACTATTCAGGCCCCTTACATTCCAAAAAATAATGATCATTTTGGAGGAGTCATAAAGTGGGAGTCTAAGGTCTTAAAAGACCCTGACTCTACCAAAGTCTCCCCAATCATCTTAATTTTATCCATGTCCTTCTTTCACCCTAATTTAACACTTTTCTCTAAAACCCCCTTCTTCCCTTCCTTCTAAATAATGCCCAAATGAGGAGAAGATTTACCTCACTTATCCATTTCTGTAACCACAATCCTTGCTGGAAGATCCACGTCTTCTACGCTCTATCTCAGATCCCCATTTATCTCAAAAACCATTTATTCTCCTATCTACCCATCTGTGACCATGGGTAAGGCTAACTCCTCTTAAAGAGTAGAATGAGGAATGGATGATTTAATCTCTAGTCTAGATCCCCCCACAAGCTGCTCCACACTCATTAATCTTAGGATAAATTCTTGCTAGCCCAATTCATCTAAGACCTTAAACCTATTAAAATTATCTTCATCATGTCGTTCCATAAGGGTCCTCTTCTAGCCTCTATTTCAGTTTCGAGCTTTCACTTAAACAAAACCTTTAGCATCCTTGCCCACACCAACACCAGACTTCTTCCTTTTATCGGCACCAAGAGTGATACTAGGAGGCGGCAGAGGTTGCTATTCCACTGGCTTGGCCTTCGAGTATCTTCGCACCAGGTGGCCATATTCATGACATAGGTGACACCTGAAAGGAAGGGTCTCATAGTCCAATTTTTGCACCCAAAAATATGATCCTGTACTCATATCCACCGCATCTAGCAGTGGTTTACTCAAATCAATTTCCATGCAAATTTCAGCAAAAGTCATAACTTTCTTACCTAAGGTTTATGTTGAAGACCCCACCGGCCTTCCGAGCATCAAAGCTAACATCTAAAGAACATCCTCTCAAAAAAATTCTATAGGAAATCTGGGTAACCAAACCCACACCGGAACCTGATTTCATATTTCCTCAAAAGGATTAAATCTTGCATGCCAAGGCTTGACGAAAAGTCCAACCTGATTGTAAAAATAGGCCCCCCCCTCAAAAACCCTATTTCGATCAACCAAGCATAGAAACATCACCATGAAATAATTGTTTTCCATCAATGTGACCTCCATTTCACCCTTTGGTTCCCACACTCTCTGAGTCCAACTCTCCAAAAATTGAAGGGAGAATCTCAACCCCAAAATCTTGCAATACAGTAAATGCTTGGAATAACATTCCACATCTTCAAAAATCATATCAAAAGGGATTACCAGTTTGGGTCTCTCTTTGCACCACTCCAGGAAACCATTAATCTTCATGATCCAAGATCCCCCAGGTGAGCTCAAATCCATTGCACCTGTATTCTGGGAAAAAAATGCATTTCCAAGTGTTCTTGCTTCCTGCCCTAGCATATTCAAGCCCACAACTTCGATAAAACTCATACCAAGTGCAGTCTTAGAAGGCTCCCTCTGAGCCATAACCACGCCCTCCTTAGACCCTCCTCAGCATTGTAATGTATATCTCCCCCCATGCACGTGACCCCCCTCCTACGCAATCACTAACACGTCCAAGACAAGCTAGGGCATGGCTACCCTAGCTCAGCGTCGAGTTGTAGAACCAAGTTGTTTCCATTCTGTATCTATTCATATTTCATTTTTGAATTTCAATTATAGTAAGATTTATGATTTTATTTATCATTTATTTCTATAAAAATTATCTAATTATTTTTATGATTTAAGTGTTTTATAATATAATGTGTAGGGAACTTCTATTTAAATTTTAGTAGATGTTTTCATTGTGTAACTTATATTCTAGTTCATTCATTTTTTTAATTGTTGTTCATTCATTCATTTGTTTAGATTTCCTATGAGTTAAGTTTGATTTAATCTATACACAACACCAATCTTAGTTTTAATTACTCAATTATAAAAATAATTCACTATATGCATACATAGTGTTGACCCCTAGTAAAAAATATCTTTTGATTGATATGCTAAATGTATTAACCTACAACCCACAGATGAGTGTAGGGTATGTTGAGTATGATGTCAATGTCAACACTTGATAGTTGATATTATGATTAGATTTATTTGGTGTTTTTATTAGTTTATAAATATTATTTAATTTAGTTATGTCTTAGATTGATTTTTTGGTCTATTTTAGACACTTTCTAGGAACTACCTAAAAAGTAACTAGAAGTGTTAATTTAGAGTCCAATTCATTTAATGTGTACTTAACTAAGCTCAAATATTTATTCATTCATCTCCAAGAGGTGGGTTTTACTTCTTAAGACTTAGTTAACTTAATTTAATATTATTTTATTTAATCTCTAATTTTATATGGATTTTGGGCTCTTAACGTGTCTATTGTGTATGTTTGTGCTTGTTGAGAAAGACATCTTGCATGTTGACCTTATCGTATCATTGAGTCGAACTTATTTTTTTGAGTCAAATTTTATTTATATTAGAGTCTAATTTTATAAGTCTATTTTTAGTTAACTTAGTTGTTAAGTAAGGCCTTAATCTAAGATTAACTTTTCATGCAAGTCACTAGTAATTGGATAGTTTTAGCCTTTCTTGTTAATAAAAAATGGTGCAATAGTGTGGTACCATAGTTCTTCTTAAAAATTAATTTTTCATGTGTTTAGATATGATTTTTATTACATTTATTAAAAAATAAAAAACAACAAGCATATGTATTCTAATTTGAAGTTATTCAGTGTAATTTTTGTCAACAATCACACAACACTACTATACTAACAACTAGTAATTTTGAGACAAATTTGTTGATATATAACTTCAATTTCAGAGTGAATCAAAGTTGTTTTGCTCTCCACCATACATTAAAAAACATAATTTGGTACCAAGTCCTTATTAAAGAAATTTTTATAAGATTTTTAATCCATTATCAAGAGTATCATGGCTTCTATGAATTTCATTTTTATGAATATTCCCATCTTCGAAGGTGACAACTATGAATATTGGAGATATCAAATGAAGAGAATTATTATATGAAAAAGAGTTTAGGATAATATTCTCCATGGGTACACACCACTTAAAATTTGGAATGATTTGAATCAAGATTATAAAATTAAAAAAAATGATGAAACAAAAGTGGATGAACAAGCTTTCTTCTATTTTCAGAGTGATATAGATCCAAACATCTATCCAAGAATTATTTATTGTAAAAATACGCATGAGGCATGGAATACCTTGGAAAATTCATATAAAGGATCCATTTAGGTAAAATAATAAATCCAAAATATTAAAATGAATTTTAAAAATTTAATAATGTCAAATAATGAAGGAGTTGGAGAATATTGTATAAGGGTAAATAACTTAGTATATAAAATGATAATTTATGGAGAAACCATAGAAGATAGGGTCATAGTAAGGAAAAATTGAGATATTTAACTCAAATATGGTCGCATATTGTGATATGTCTTGAGGATTTTAAAGAAATTAACACTATAAGTTTTGATGATTTAGAGTGTTATATCTTATCTCATGAGGATAAGAGAGATTATATGCATGAGAACTAGAAGAAGCACTTAAAACCAAGACAAGAATTTCGAAAACCAAAGAGAAAATTTAAAATTAGAATCAAGAGAGTATAAAAAACTCAAATTCAAAGGTAAATATAAATATAACTTTATGTAAAATCAATATAAACCTTACTTGTCACTATTTCAAAAAACTATGGCACTTTATAAAAGATTACATGATACTGGCAGCTAAAAATCAAGATAATCAAGATGATGAAGATGAGACATTATAAGTTGAATAAGTGAGATAACTTGAAATCATATTATTACCTCTAATGTATTATGGAAATATAGGATATAAATAATGTTTTTTCTCTTTATTTTGGTTGCTTAAATCACATGACAAGTCATAAAGCTTATTTCAACAAGTTAGATGATTACTTCAACAACCAAGTGCAATTAGGAGATAGAAAGTCCATCCAAGTTCAAATAAATGACAAAATAATCACCATAAGTCAGGATAAATTTGAAATAAAGGATATTTATTTTTATCCAAATTAATATTATAAGAGTGTTGATCACAATTTCATAGGATATAGTCATGAAAGCAAAGCAAACAAGTTTTAAAATCCTACTAGTAAATCCATAATTGTTTCTAGTGATTGTAATTTTTTTTTATAAAATGAGGTGTATTTTGATTATAATCATGTATATATAGGGGTAATAATTTAATGGGGTAATCTTATTGAATTTTATTTTTATGGCGTACAAATTTTTACACACATTTCTAGTTCAACAAGAAATAATACTTGTTCTTTCCAAGAGACTAGTCATCCATCTTCATCAACTTTAAACAAGCACAAGTAGTTGTTGAATCCACATATAGCATATAAAATATTATATAATAAATATTATAGGAGTATAAAAAGGCTTAATCATCATGAAGGTAGTTTTTTTAATGATTCTTATGATGAAAATACTATGTTTACATTGTCATCTATGGGTAGTGAACCTGGAAGTTATGCAGAAGCTAGTCAAATGAAAAAATGGGTTAATGCTATGAAAATTGAAATAGATTAAATTGAGAGAAAATAATTTTTTTTTTTTATAGTTTCCATATTATAAATAATTTATTCAAACTAAGTGGGTATACAATACCAAATTTAAGAGTGATAATACAATTGACAAGCTAAAATCTAGACTAGTTACGAAAGGGTTTGCACAAACATATGGGGTTGAATATGAGAAAAAGTATGAACCTTTCACACATAAATATACTATGAGATTAATTATTTTTTTATATATTATAAATGATGTAAAATCTATCAAATTTAATTCCTAAATGGAGTGATTGAAGAAGAAGTGTATGTGGAGCAACCACAAGGTTTTAAGGTAAAGGGTAACTAATTTTAGGTATATAAGTTAAATAAGGCTCTTTATGGACTGAAGAAAGATCAAATATCATGTTACTCAAGATTTGATAACTATTTATTAGATCAAGTCTTTTTAATAATTTAAAATGAACTAAATATTTACATACAAACATTGGGTTTAATTTGTTATTTATTTGTCCCTATGTAGATGACTTGATATTTACATGTAACTCTATGAAGATGTTGAATAGCTTAAAATAAGATATTAAATATTAATTTTATATGAATTATCTTATAATTATGAATTAATTTCTTGACTTCGAATTTATTTTCTTTTTTTTAAACTATTCATTTGTCAAGCCAAATATGCCCAATGCATGTTAAATAAGTACAATATTAAAGATTTTAAGCCTTTTGGATGCTCCAATTACAAGTGGAAAAAAACTAATAAGAATGAAATGATTAATTAATTTAATTAAAATATTTTTAAAATTATGGTTGTATGTTTTATGTATCTCATTATGATAAGACCTGATATCAATTATGAGGTTTCACTAGTTTCTAGATATATGAACAATCTGTCACTCAAAACTTTATAAGTAGTGAAAATAATTTTTAGATATGTAAGAGGTAATGATAGTCATGTTATTAATTTTATAATAAAAAATTATTTATAATTAGATACATAGATTCATATTGGGGAAGATCTCTTGAAGATAACAAGTCAACTTCAAGTTATTGTTTCACATTGGGAAGTGGGTTGGTTAAATGGTCATAAAAAACAAGATGTTGTTGCATTATTATCTATTGAAGTTTAATATTTAACCTTTACATAAGATTTCACACAATTATTATGGTTGATAATACTCTTAGTTAATTTCATACAGGTTCAACTTGAGCCAACACAAGTTTTTTGTGATAACAATGAGACAATACAATTATTCAAGAATCTAGTTTTCAATGCTAGAATCAAATATATAGAACTTAAACATCATTTTATTAGAGACTTGGTCAATGATAAATATTTTTTAATTTATTATGTGATAATTTAAGATCAATTTTATGATATTTTTACCAAGGGATCCTTGAATAATATTCATGGAAGACTTAAGGAGATGATAGGCATCTATCTTATTTGCATGAGAGGGGGGCATGTTGAGTATGGTGAAAATTTTAGTAGAACTTAATATTTGATGTTAAAATTATAATTATTTTTTATTTTATTATTTTAATAATGTAATTTAATTTATTTTTATCAGATATTAATTATTTGGTCAATTTTGGACACTTTTCAAAAACTTCTTAAAAATAGCTAGAAGTTCCAATTAGAGTCAAGTTCATTGATAGTGTACTTAACTAAGATAAAATATTTATCTATTAATCCTAAATATGTGGGATAAAATTTATAAGACTTATTTAATTTAATTTAATGTCATTTTGTTCAATCTTCTACTTTATAAGGATTTGAGGTGCCTAGCTTGTCTAGTGTGCATGTTTGTGCTTACTTATTGAGAAAGACATCTTACATGTTGACCTTATTTTATCCTTGATTAAAACTTATTTTATTGTGTCAAATTTTAGTTATATTAGAGTCTGTTTTTATTTTAGTTAACTTATTTATTAAATAAGGTCTTAATTTAACATTAACTTGTCATGCAAGTTACTTGTAATTAACTAGTTTTAACCTTTTTTGTTAATAAAAGATGGTGCAATAATGTGGCACCTAATTTTTATTTAAAAATATTTTTATATGTGTTTAGTTATGATTTTTATTTTAGGTATTCACTAAGTAAAATCAAAAGGAACATGTATTATAATTTGAAGTTATTTAGTATAATTTTTGTAAATAATCACACTTACAACACTACTAGATTAATAACTAGTAATTTTGGAACATATTGGTGGATACATAGCTTCATTTTCAGAGTAAATAAAAGTTGATTTTCACTCCCTCCATACATTTAAAACTTTTAGGGTAATGGGGGACAAAATAAAGAGTTTAAATAACCATTTATTTGTGAAAATAACTATTGCTACCAAATTTGACACCCTAGATGAGGTTTTCGATCCTAATCTAATATTTAGGCAACATTGTAATACCTCTATGCCTATGGGTTGACTATAGTAGAGTTACACCTCTATGTTTAAGGGCTAGCTCCTTGAATTAACTTTTTAGTGCTTATCACCTATGTTAACTGATTGCTTGTGGTAAAAGGGGCATAAATATGGATGAAAGAAAATTAATATAAGGGGGTGATACACCATAAGGATTTATACAAGATCTCATACTTATTTCACTAATAAACAAGACCTACAACACTAGCTTTAAAGTCCTAAAATTTTCTAACATTAATATTTTAATATAGAGGTGATATGCATGAGATTACTCAAGGTAAGTGGAACAGAGGTCAAATTGAATACTCTAAGAACACTTGTATACTTGAAAGGATCCAAACACACTAGCTACACTCCATATGAACTATTATAATAAGAAATATTTTCACTAAACATGAAAGGATAAAGAGAAGCAAGGATATAAGCTTATCACTAGACCTCACCATACATCACTTCACACACTTAGGCAAGATGTTTATGAGCTGAAAACTATATTGCATGTATTATTAAAAGTAAAAATAAAATATCAAATCAATAGGGCTTCACCATACATGGTGTGGAATTAGATACAAGATTTGAAATAGCTAGTATTTATAGAATGTGAGAGAGGAGAGACAAGAATGAAGCTCAAGAGTCACTCAAAAAAGTGTCAAGATGAGAGAGAGAGAGAGAGAGAGTTATGTTCATAATATAATAGATTATGAAATAAACCATGTAATTTTTATTTATACAAATTTCCCTTAGAAGCATCAAACTCCTCAAACTTGGCATAGAGGTCTCTCAATTGGCTTCTTGAAACTACCCTCATCATTAGATTCTCTTGAGCATTCCACGACATACTAGTAATAGATGACATCATTTAAGTATGAAGGGGGAGTTAAAAATAGGCTCCAACATTCATTATAAATGTCCTTAATTGTTAATCTTGTTTTGGACAAGTGTTTTCATTGTCTACAGTCATAATCACTAGCTCTCTAGGTCTATCCCTACACTTGTCACCAAAATGGTCATTAGTTACTCAATATAATCCATGCAAGGGGTGATGTGAAAATTTTAAAGATATCCTTTCATCTCAATTCATTAGGTATACCTTTAAAGTCACTCCTAAATGGAGTTATCACCTTCTTACTTGGTGATCACCTTCCATTCACTATGCTAGTTTAGACTGTTGAAGTGAAGGTGCGTACAGAGGTACTTATGTGATTTTATGAAGAAATAAATGAACATGAGGGGTTATATTAGGTCCCATTTTATCTCAAAAAGTGGTTATCATCTTTAAATTCTCCCTTGAACCTGTAAAACATTAAAAATTATCAAGAAAACTAGTTTTGTACCATGTCCATACAATTAGGGTATAATCCAATATGTTGAGAAGGACCCTGGGAAAATTTTCTGCCATCCCAAATAATTTCCTACCCAAAATAACCATATTAGATGCAATTCCTTCTTTATTTTTTCCATCGGGTCATTAGTAAGGGTTTTGGAGGGTTTTGACCTTTAAGGATTGTTCATAAAGTTTTAATATTTAGTACTTAGAAAGTTTTCACTAAAACCTTTTTTAAGACCATTTTCAACATATCCTAACTCCTAAAACTCGCATTCTAATCATATGTATAGATATGATCTTCTAAAGATGCTTTCTCGAGCTCCTCCTAGTATTCTATGTAGGCCTGAGGTGAAAAAGGTCATGTTTGGCCAAATTATGATGAATCTCTACAACTTAATGGCTCTAAAATACTTCATATATCCCCATGAATATGTTACACTACATTAGAAGGTTATTATAGTGTTATAAGTGATATTAGACCCCCTTTAGGGCTATAGGCCTAGTCTAGGCCTAGTAGGCCTAATTAGTGTTTCGTTACTTAGGGGAACTTTGTATAGTTTCCAATACCTATGAGGGATCATTAATGTTTATCCATGGTAAACACAAATACTTGCATCTCCTTACAGTGATTTAAGACCTCAAATCTCACCTTCTTACCTCCCTTATGACAAACCTGCAAGGTGTGACTCTTTGGGAGTGCCCTCTATTTGAGATAGAATAGAGGGGACTTACCCTATTATACAAGGTAAAATAATGATATGAGGGGATTGGTAAAGTCATAAGGAACCTATGTACAAAGTTACAATGTTGGATCACACTTTTATCATCCCCAAACATCATGAAACCTAAGGTAGACTTCTGTATAACTCACTATATGCAAGGGTGGTGTGTTGACTATAGGTTGGGAATTGAAACCATCCTTTCCCTATTTCCATTTTATGAGCACTAATTGATATGTTCATTATCATATTAGATATGCTTTTAACATGTTTGAAATCCATTCATCTTTTCCAACTCTTCAATATGTATTAACCTCCACTTAACTAAGCTAGCATGTAGTCAACTATGACTGTGTTATTCGATCAAGAGGGAGACTTGTAGATGTCAACCAATGCTAGACCTTTTACATTATTTCCTAAGAACTTCTTGATACTTATTAACTCATTTCATACTTGTTTGAGTTCATTTAGACTCGTTTTTACCTATAGGTCTAATCAATCTCTAAGTTGAGCATTCTTAGTATATAATCAGTATGCCATTTGATTGTAGGTGGTTATTTTAATGACCAAGGGTTCCATATAGGATTTTATGCATATTCTATTCATTTTTAGGATTTATTTAAATCCTTTAGTCTCATTGAATGGGTGAAATATACTCATAACATGCATAGATCTTGAAAATAACGCTCAATTGTCAGTTTCTAACATGTCACCCTTATTTGATCAACCTATAGGTGTAATTTCTTGGGAAAAAGGGGTGTTTTTAGGTTATGATGCAGATCAAGGCCCTATAATTTAACTCCCCTCAATGTTATTTAGACCACTAATGTCCTTCTCACCTTAATAGGCTCACTTTACATGAAGACATTCTCATGTTATGCCACCTTGGACTATAACATCATTTGGGATTCAACACATTATAAATAACACTAACCTTCTATAGTTTAAGAATGTCTAGAATGGAGGCCTCCTTTATATCAACTATTGGGACCAAATACTCACTCTCTTTTACAAGGTCTCACTCCTATGCCTGGTCTAAAAGATAAGATCATTCAATTCCATATAGACTTTATGCCACCCCATTGTATTATAACACAAAGAATGGACAAAGCCTTGTTTCAAATTTTTTAAGGTAACAAGTGCATAAACCTTACTTTCTCCAATTATGAACATGATTCAAATATGCCTACCACTCTATGGCTCTACTATATATTATTATGAACTTTTCCATGTTTCAAGACCTCAATGGGTGTTTAAATAGGCTTCAAACATCTACATTCTAACTATTTAGTACTATGTATGAGCCACCTATATGTGTACCTATAGGACATAGGGCAGTGAATAGAGATATGGACAATGTGCATAGTGTATGGCCTTATAATCAATCTTATACCTTCTACTAGTATTCAAATTGATCCTTTTAACCTTGAAGGACTTCAAACTAGTTCCAATGTCTACATTCCAACATGATTAGTCTCTTTTAGGGAAACTATAGGTGCACATCAATGGTGCAAGATTGTGTATAGAGTTTGAATTAATTGTCACAGTCTATTACATATCATTTAAAATATCAGCTTGATTTCTCATGTTATAATAATTTGTTTAACATCTTGAAACTCCTCATTACCTTTCCATGACTATTCTCAAAACTTTCATACACCTCATTCACCTGACTATAAGTGGATATATACAAAGAGTTGGCTGTGTCAGATATATGACTATGTTACTCCTTTAAGATGTTAGTCTTTGATACTAAGATTTAAAAGGGAGGGTGATTATCATGGAATCTAAGAAGCATGAAAAATCAATACAATTTAGATTTAAACCACTATAGGAAAGGAAAACCTCTGCAATTGATGAACATGCCTTTAACATCATTGGTGATATCCACTAGAAACTTGAGTTGTTTGGCTCATCAATTCACCTCCACACATGCAATAAGATATGAAAACCATGATATAATTATGTAAACATCATATATAATTACTTTCATCAACTATTTTTTATGAACCATCTCAAACAAAAATAAAACCTATAGGGTGTGGGGATAAACAAGCAAAAAGAGGCAGTTAACTTCTAAATAATAGAGTTCATAAAGCACAACTAGTTAATCCTTGAAATACTACCATAAAATGGAAGTTTAATAAGTTTATTATCATCCTTCAAAGGCATTTAATCCAATTCCCCTCCTGTTGGTCATACCATGAGGAAACTTGTTGATCAATTTTGCCTGCCAAGAAGGGCAATGAAGGACAAAAATATTTTTACGACAATGACAATACTTCAAAGGAAAATAAAATGTGTAAGTGAAATTAGGGAATCTTAATATTTATTGTACAACCTTTCACATGTGCCAAAACACTTGCATAGGCTGTACAATTACCAAAACCTTCTCTTTTCTACCTATTTTCTTGATTTGACTTAATACATACAAGTTTTTTAGTTAGTACTAACGTGATTGACAATAATATGACATTAGGGACATTTAGGAATAGTTTGTAACATTTGTCTTACATGGAAAACCATACAACCTTTATAAATGCCTCTAAAAGTGGCCTTAAATGACATGAAATAACTTAGGACTAGATTTGACTATGATCAAGGTGAATAACACATAAAATTACATCAATTAGGACCATGAAACACCATATTACATCATAATATACCCCCATATCAAGTTTTTTACTATAGGAGGTTGACCTGTTTTGACTTGTGGTCAAAATAGTCAATAATAACAATACCTAAAGTTGGAGAGACTTTTAGAGAAAATTAGACAAATAATTTTATGATAATGTAAAAATATGAATTGTGTAATTTTGAATTTAATTTTTAATATATAATTTTTTAATAACTAGATGAGAAAATTATGTGAAATTGATAATTTTTTCACAATGACATAGTAATTATTTGTGATAAGATAATTAGTCTACATGTGTAAAAACACACTTTTTTGGAGTAAACAAATGAAATTTTGTATGAAATGGCATATATGGATATAGAAATTGTATGAGGTAAGTTATGTATAGATTAAGTAAAAATTGAAGACAATGATTTAACATTAAAATAAGTTATATATTTGTAAACTACATTATCCCACCTACAGGCTTATATAATTAATAATAATAAGAAATAAAACTACCTACATAAATGTGTCTTTGTAGATGGAAAACATATAAATTTAGTAAAATTCATATTTATTTATCTATGATAGTTTTTGGACTAATTTAAAATATTACAAGCTTAAAACCAAGGCAAATTTAGTAGGAAATTCATAAAGTTGAAATTTATAGTTATTAGAAGGGTGTACGCCCTTTATAAAGGGTGCACAACATTTATAGAAAGGCGCACACCCTTTGTAAAGTGTGTATAACCTTATTACAATAACATCTACACTTAAATATATTGTTCCATTATGAAATACTATTATAAAGGGTGTGTGTGTTATTTAAAATAACATATGCCCTCTGTATTTCCTTAAAACATTCATACAAACTCTTATCTCCATCATTTTAACTTCACCATTTTGAATTTTACAAGCTTTGAACTAGTTTTTACCGTTGATAGTGTGCAAATTATCCATTTAATTTTTCTTAATTATTATAAACTCATAAAATTATGTATCATTTTTATCCTACTTGGACTTAAAAATTGTAAATATAGATCATGGGGCTGTGTATTTATCACAAAATACTGATTAAGGAGCTTACAAATGAAGAAATTAAAATCAAGAGAAAAGAAAGAAAAAAAAAAGAAAATAGGTGATCATCCATAAGAACTTCTAGAAAAGGTGAAGGCAATTCTTCCACACCAAGTAATATTTTAATTGAAAATAACATATGCAATTTCATGTAATTTAAATTTAGAAACATTTTCAAGTGAGATAAGAATTAATCAATCCTTGTTGGATGATGAAACTCAATATGTAGAACATGTAACTAATGAATTTGTATTGAGTGATGAAATACATGGAGAAACACAATATAATAAAACATATATCCATAATGAAGTTTTTGATCATGATGATAATGAATGTGATGTAATGACCCTAATTGAACTCCGTCCAAATTAAGAGGAATATAGTTTTCCTATAGAGTCTAATGCTAACATAATCTTGAATATCCATACTATGGTTGAAGTGTTAACACAATTAAATTTAATAAATATTGTATCTCTTGTGCCTACAACTCCAAGGATAATCTAATGAACACCAAGATATTTTATTGAGATAGATGAGAAGATATTATAATGTATACAAGGTAGAATGTTAAAATGTGTATTTAAACATCACGCTCAACTTGTATGAGACTATGCATTTGATAAGAAAGCCCATACAAAATGATGTCAAATATTTTTTCAATTGATGAAAATGCAAAAAGAGTCCCTATGATGCATAATTTAGGGTGAAGAACAAGCAACCCATAGGGAATAAATAATGCAATAGTAAAGAATATAAGGAATACATTTAATTCAATAGGTAATAAAACTAAAAAAAAATATTGTGATGTTGCAATATGAGTAATAACAGAGTCTATTCTGAGTAAGACAACATCTAGAGGCCATTTTTTTAATCAAATAAGTATAGCCCTGAACTTGTATAGGAATAATCTAATTACAGTTCTAGGAATAAGAAAAAGATTTGATGACCCTTTGTTCATAGATTGTTGGGCATTTAATGGTAGATTCCAATTAAAATATAAGGTAATAGTTTAAGGAAAAAGATATTTGATTGATTTTTTTTGGAATGACAATACATGGGTCTCACTTAATATAAAAGATGATGTTAAAAGAAGAAAAACTTCAAAAAACCTTGAGCCACATGGAAAAACGTCTTGGACATGGACCAAACATAATTCTATAATAAGTTTATTGAAAAATTTAATATAAAATTGGTTATTATCCAAAGGTCATTTGAGATATGCAAGTTTTTCTATGTTAAAATAAGCAAAACACATACCACTTATTGTTATAGGATTCATGATGAATTTACTATACATTTTGATGTTTTTAGTTCTATATGTTCTACTTTTACATACTAATAATAATATTTAATAATGTATGTGATTTATGGGCATCCTAAAACTAGCCCACTTTTAATTCATAATAATGGTTAAGTGTCCCAAGGGTTGTGTTAAGTTGATAAGGAGTCATTATGGTAAGTCAAATTTGAATTTGAGTCTAAAATCAATTTTCTTGCCAAAAGAGATTTTAAAATCTCCAAGATGTTTTAGGTGGTCTGAGTAAATTATGATGATATGTAATAATTAATAATACTATAAAATACCTTTAAGGTCTCATGAAAGGTCTAAAAGTAGTTATGAGTTAATATTTTAGGTCAAGGTGTGAGGTGGCAATTAGAGTGACCACCACCCTACATGGGTATAAAGATTGTGGGAAGTTTCTTGAATAAATAAATTATTAGTAGGTGATATATAAGTATATAGGAATATAGATAGTATGTGTGTGGTTCAAAGTATGAAAGAGGAGAAAATAGGGTAGACAAAGTTGAGAGGAGTGAAGCTCTGCCAAGATAGGAGATATGACTGCATGAGTCTTTTTGTAATGAACAAAAGCTTTAAATAGATACAATAGTGTTAGATGAGTTAATTCCAGTGAGAATTTTAAATATTTACATATTAATAATTTTATTTCAAACCTGAGGATAAGAAAATTCATGACTAAGTCTTCTTACCTTGTATTTTATATATATTCTATATTTGTGAACTGTGAGAAGGCAAAAGTTAATATGAAGGATTTGATGAGGATATTGTGAAGAACCTTGTGTTTGGTAAGTGAAGGGTTAATTCCATGATGTTTCAAATAATTTAAATATTTATTTCAAGTTATTTTATTTGCAAACTAAACAAATAATCCCTATTTCATGTGTGGAAAAAATTGCATGAACTCTATGTTGTTTGAGTTACCAAAAGACTATGTGTTTCATTATAATGCAAGAAGTCATATTTAAAATCCATTCCAAAGGTATTTTAGGATTTTTAGATGTAATTTTATACCACATGATCCAAGAAATATCAAAATTACTGACTGGTGATAGGGAACTAGAATGGATAGACTTTGTTTCCTATAGGGTGCAATCTTAGACAGACTGTATGATTGGTATTATGAAAGAAAGGGGAATTAGATCAAATTAAAAACATATTAGAAAATTTTGGAAAGTAAATAGTGACCTGTTGAAGTTTTTAGTGTGATTGGTAGTGTTTGAAACATTATCTTTTATTTTCTATAGTCTTAGAGACCTATAGTTGCTTTAAAAACCTACACAGTCATAGGAATTTTGAGCTGGAAAACATAAAAAAAAGACTGTCCAAAGATTGATGATGATTGGTAAAGTTGCATAGGGTCCACATAGATATTTTTAACATTTTAAAGTTCTATAAAATCTTTTGAAATGTTTACAGAGCATTTGTTTATAGCCTTGGGTCTGTGTAAGGTTGCAGAAGCCTTAAATAGGGTTTCTTCCATATATTTTGTTCCAACATATAAAAATTTCTAAAAAAATTGCAATATGTCATATTTCAAGTTATCTAAATAAATCATAAGGATTTATGTTGGTATGGATAGTCTAGTATGGATTTTAGGACTGTGCTCTAGTACTAGGTCTAAGGAAGACCTAATGGAGTAAGGGTGATGAAGGAAAAGCAAATTTGTCCAAAGAAGAAGGGTAAGAAAGAGTTTATTAAATTATGGAATCAAAATGGGTATCCAAAAATATATGGTGTTTTTATTAAATGTCTATATTTTTCCCAAACTAAGAATCTTTCTAGCTTAGGAGGGCTAATTGAGAAGGGGTGTTGTGAATGAAGTAGGTGAATCCTAGGGAGTTGAGTCAAGAGGGAGATATATGAGTTGTATGTCCAAAAAGGGTCCTTAAAAATGTATTTGGTTTCTTAATAAATTTTATCACTTAATCTTAACAAGGATATTTACTCATAAATAGGGTTAGTAGGCTTAGAAGACAAGAGTTGGACTATTGACTGAAATGCAGGGTGATGAGTGATAAAAGTGGATTGAAATGGTTTTAAATAAGTTTTTGGGATGTTTTATGTGTTTTTTAACTTTTGATAAGTAGGAATATTGAGTTTTCATTAATTTGTACAAGGTAGACCTAATGTTGCTCAAGAAGGATTGGCAAGATTGCAAGCAAAGAGTTGGATAAGAGAAAGTTGTTTGATGCTCTACATAATTATGGTATCAGAGCCATGTAGATGCTCTAGTAATATATATATATATATATATATATATATATATATATATATATATATATATATATATATATATATATATATATATATATATATGAACTCATTAATTACATTATTATAGTACATGTTGCATGAATTTGCAAGCAAGCAAGCAAGGAGGTAGTTTGCAAGGAGTCTTATTAAAAGATAGAGCTAAGAAAGAAGATAAAGAGAAGGTATGAGTTACTTGTGGTTGATTTATTAGTTTGAGTGAATTTTTTATGGTATGTGATAAGCGAGGAAAGAAAACAAGTGAATAATGTGGTGGCAAGCCTTGAAACAAGAGAGCTATTAACAAGATCAAAAGAGATAAGCTCATAAATAGATCTTAGGAAAGAGAAAATAATCCTAGAGTGAAGGACAAGATATAGAAAGGCCCTAGTGAGGTTTAAGATAGAGAGTTAGAGTGGTTCCAAGTGTGAACCAAAAGAAAGTGGTGCAAGTGAGGCTAAAAAAAAGAGAGATATCTACTCGAGTGAGGTACTAAAGGTGAAAATGAAAGGAGGCGTAGAAATAAAAATGAGAGGCAAGGTTAAATCTAATTACCACAGTGAGATAATGATGGAGATGGAGATACAATAAATGAAGGATGAATTAGCAAGGATGGAAAGAGAGTTAATACAGATGTGGAAAGTGTATAGTCTAAAATGTGGAAGTAAAATCAAGAAAAAGGTTAAGTACAACTTTAGAGAAAGAATACAAGAGAGGGAAAACTAGCAAGTAATGGAATATATGGAGAGATAGTTGAAAAGTATGGAAACACAAATTATCATGGAAGATCAAAGAGAGGTAATTGGTCCTCAAAATTTTTAGACTAATATTGATTTGTCATGGTTGAGTGCAGGTAAAGAAATGGAAAGTGAAGAGCATGATTGGGATGAAGAACTTGATTGAATAACAGTCCATAGGGAATAAGAAGTTGATGAATGGAAAAGTGAAGGTATAGCTAAATATGAGGTATTTTTCTACCTTGAAGATGGTGAACTATTTGATCAAGAAGGGTGGAGAGATGAGAAGCAAATAATATGTAATGAATAAAATGTAATTTTTGATGAATATTTTGAAAATGAAGATGGTATCTTGTATAAAGATACAATAGGTATGTTTGAAGAGTTCTTTAGATCAGTGAAGAAGTAAGAAGCACATGAAGTTCTTGAAGAGAGATAAATAGATTAAGGAGGATGAGACTGATTTACCAATCCATGAAGATGAGAGGAAAAATGATGAGTTGACTAATTTGACAGTCAAGAAAGGAGCAATTGTAGTTGATGATATTAGAAAAGAGGATTTTTTTAACAAGAGTATGAGTAAGTACAAAACCTTGGATTTGTCACCAAATAAAGAAAAGAGTATAATATGGGACAGGTATGTTGATGGAGAGGTGGAAACAACACTGTTAGAGGAAGTAATAGATAGAGATTGGCAATTCATCCTACAGGCCATAAATTTTGAAGAATATTATGAAAGAAAGTGAATCAAGAATAATAACTATAGATAAAATCAATAGTATGAGAAGAAACAAGAGATATATCAAAGGATAACATGGATGAAAAAGTAGAGGCATGGATGTGGAATCAAGGAGCATACACATTTGTATGAAAATTTGAATGAAGAAGAATATGGGTGTCAATTTATTTTCTCCCCCTGAGAGTATGATGTAGGGGCATTCTCAAACTATCCCACTTTTGATGCATAATAGTGGTTAAGTGTCTAAAGGGTTATGTTAAGTTGATAAGGAATCATTATGGTAAGTTAAAATTGAATTTGAGTCAAAAATCAATTTTCCTGCCAAAAGAGATTTTCAAATTTCCAATATGTTTTAGGTGGTCTAAGTAAATGCTGATGATATGTAATAATAATTAATGTTATAATAGACCTTTAAGGTCTCATGAAAGGTTTAAAAGTGGTTATGAGTTAATATTTTAAGTCAAGGTGTGAGGTGTAAATTAGAGTAACCACCACCCTATGTGGGTGCAAGGATTGTGGGAAGTTTCTTCAATCGAGAAATGGTTAGTAGGTGATATACAAGTCTATAGGAAGATAGATATTGTGTGTGTGGTTTGAATTATGGAGGAGGAAAAAATAGGGTAGACAAATTTGAGAGGATTGAAGGTCTACCAAGATAGAAGATAGGGTTACATGAGTCTTTTTATAATGAACAAAAGTTTTAAATAGATACATTAGTGTTAGACGAGATAATTCTAGTGATCATTTGAAATATTTACATATTAATAGTTTTACTTTAGATAAGATGATAATAAAATTCATGACTAATTTTTCTTACCCTATGTAGACACCTAAATCTAGCCACCGATAACCTCCAATTAGGCTTTTGACCAATTTCCACCCAAAATGCACAATTTGGACTAAAACCACTAAAAAATGCTAAATGAGGTGAAACTGACATATTCAAATGCTGATTTTGGATAAGGTATCCCTAAAAGGAGCAATTAAATTTATGGGCTAGCTAACTTTGATTAGTTCTTTTTGAGTCAAAATGTCAAATTTGCACCTAGGTGTTCTGGATTGCTCTTCCCTATCAAATATTCTTCATAAGACATGTGCCTTTGTTATTTGTTTTTGGTAACATCCTAAATGGGAATATGGTTCCAACGCATCTAACATCACCTCTAATTCTAATCCAATCAAATTTTGTACCAATAACAAGGCATTTTGATCAATTTGGATAATTTGTGCACAATATGCTTAATCATGCTTAAGAGCTAATTAACCCAAATCAAGGTCTAATTAATAAATCCATGGAAACTTGTTGAATACTTTTTTTATAAATGAATATTAAATATTTGCATCATCAAGTGACCTCATTTCTTGGGAGGACATCCCTAGGCCATAAATGTCACAAATATTAGGATTCATGCCTCCCATGTCTCATCAATGCCTTCCATGATTCCCTCCATACCTCTTAATTTCCCCTTCTTCCAATGTCATGATGAAGATAATTACAAACTTAATTTCAAAAATTGAATTAATCCTCAACCACACATTTCAATCTTGAGATGGATGGTTTAGGTTGATTCTGATAAAATCCAAAAATCTATAAATAAGAGGCCTCACAACATCATTTCTAAGCTTTGTTGATTCAAAGTAATAATGCCGAATAGTTTCCAAAAGCTTCAAGAAATTAGTGTTACCATGCCAAATTTATTCTAAGTTAAGCCAAGCCATAAGCCAAAGGTTCCAAGGAGATATGGAGGTAGCCAAGCTTCCATTACCAAGAACTTCATGAGCATAAGTTGAGCAAGCCACCATTACAAAGGAATTTGGAGCATTCAAGGAAGGTGAAGGAATTCTTGTGTTTGATTCCTTGATTTTTTATTGTGTCTATCATTTGTCTTTGTTAACTAAGCTCTCCCTAGTGTCTAGGCCTAGAGATGTTATTTTATTAGTGTGTTCCTTTCATCTTGTTTTCATTTTGGAACTAACACCATACTAACCATCCTCTCTTGAGTCAAATTCCTAGATCACACCCTGCATTTTATATATATTCTATATTTGTGAACTGTGAAAAAGCATAAGTTAATGTGAAGGATTTGATGAGGATATTGTAAAAAACCTTGTGTTCAATAAATGAAGGGTTAATTCCTTGATGGTTCAAGTAATTTCTATATTGAGTTCAAGTTCTTTGAGTTGCAAACTAAACAAAGAATCCCTATTTCCTTTGTGGGAAAAATTACATGAAATCTATGTTGTTTAGGTTGCCAAAAGATTATGTGTTTCATTATAATGAAATAAGTGGTATTTAAAATCCATTATAAATGTATATGAGGATTTTTTGACACAATTTTAGACCACATGCTCCAAGAAATGTCAAAAAGACTCACTGGTGATAAGGAACTAGAATGGACAGACTCTTTTTCATGTAGGGTTCAATCTTAGACAGACTATATGATTGGTATTATGAATGAAAGGGACATTAGATCAACTTTAAAACATCTTAGACCATTGTGTATGTAAATAGTGACCTGTTAAAGTTGTTAGTCTGATTGGTAATCTTTGGAACATTGTCCTTTATTATCTACAATCTTATAGACCTGTAGTTGCTTTAAAAACCTACATAGTCATAGGAATTTTGAGTTAGAAAACATAAAAAAAAGATTTTTCAAATCCTATTGATGATTTTTAAAGGTGTATAGGTTCCACATAGAGCTTCTTAACCTTTTACATTTTCATGAAAGCTTTTGAAATGTTCACAGAGCATTTATTTGTAGCCTTGAGTCTGTGTAGGTTGCATAAGCCCTAAATTAGGGTTTATTCCATATATTTTGTTCCAAATTTCAAAAAAATAAAAATGATTATAATATGATAATATTTCATGTGCTCTAATAAAATCACAGTGATTCAAGTTGGTATGGATAGTCTAATATGGATTTTAGGACTGTGCTCTGGTATTAGGTCTAAGGAAGACCTAATGGAGTAAGGGTGATGAAGGAAAATAAAATTTGTCCAAAGAAGAAGGGTAAAAAAGAGTTGATTCAATTGGGAAAGATAAATGGGTATCCAAAAATTTCTGGGGTTTATATTAAAGGTTTATAGTTTTCCCAAACTAAGAAGCCTTTTAGCTTAAGAGGGCTAATTGAGAAGGGTTGTTGTGAAGGAAGTAGGTGAATCCTAAGGATTTGAGTCAAATGGGAGATATATGAGTTTCATGGTCCAAAATTGTCCTTGAAAATGTTTTTTGTTTCTTAATAAATGTTATCAGCTGCTCCCAACAAAGAGATTTACTCGAAAATAGGGCTAGTAGGCCTATAAGATAAGAGTTGGACTATTGAGTGAAATGCAGTGTGATGAGTGATGGAAGTGGATTGAAATGGTTTTAAATAAGGTGTTGGGATTTTATATGTGTTTTTCAACTTTTGATAATAAGGAATATTTATTTTTGGTTCATTTGTACAAGATAGACCTAATGTTGGTCAAGAAGGATTAGTAAGATTCCAAGCAAAGTGTTGGATAAGAGAAAGTTATTTGATGCCCTGCATCAGTATGGTGGATTCTCCACATAAAAATTCAAGTAAATTAATCCCAAGTCTTGTGTTAAATACCCGAGGGGCAATTTTTTTTTCAAAATAATGTTTAGATGGAATATGTAATACTTATGATGGTTTGTCATACTTGACCAACTACATACACTTTTCACATGATTCTAAAAAGTATCTAATTTATTTTAAAAAGTAAAAATCTATAAAGTATGTATAAATATAGAAAATAATCATCAATATGTGATTTGGTTATGACATAGGTATTTGTATTTGATTTCATGAATGAATTTAATAAGAATATCATTTACCAATATATAAGACACACACACCAAGTAAAATGGTTAGATAATCAATTCAAGATATGCAGGGACACATTCCCACTTAGTACCATTGATTTTGTTGTGTAATTTTATAAAAAATACACACTAAAAACACAAAATGAGGTTCATTATTAATACTAATTCAATTCAAATTATAATTTTTGTGCATATTAAATTTAGACACACGCCTAATAACATAGAGGATAGTAAAAATATTTTGAGGGAGTATCACTTTCACATGAGCAATGACAAATCACATTATCTAGAGTTCATCAAATATTATTTTGAGATATTTTATATAAATATGAATTCATTATAAATAAAATTCAATAAACAATACATTTGGTCAAATAATTGTGCATGACAGTTTAAGAATTCTTAAATGTTTTACTAGTTGAGTAGGGTACATAAAAAGAGTGTGGCATAACATTCCCTGATTTTATTTGAGGTTAGGAATGGATAAGGTGAAAATGATGGTTCCCATTTCATGTTTAAAAAATAAAAATAATTACAAGGATGGTGCTAATTTGATTGATGTTTCAAGTATTGTGTCTTGGTGTAATTAATTTTTTCTCATGGAGAAGATAAATTTTCTCATGTGCAAAGATTATTTTGGTGAATGAAGGAAGAAAATAAAGCAATATATTAATAATGTATTATAATACCTATATTGATTGATTTTCACTCATTCTAAATCTAAAATTCTAATTCATGGATTATTTGTATTAGGGACATGGCATGCTTTTATTCAGAACTAATTGAAGAATGGTGTTGTAGGCCTTTAAGGTCCATGAAGAATAATCATTCATTACAACCACTAGGGGATCATGAAATGACATCAAAAATTGAATTTTACCACATCTTAGATATTGGGCAACCAATCATAATTTATTTATAATATAAACATAGCCTTAAACATTAGTGATATTTTACTTTTTTCATACATGTCCTTAAAATTTGATTACAATTTAAATGCAGGGAAGGTTTTAATAGTAATTTCACTTGAAGATAATGATGATGTAACATATTAATATGTGTCTCATTTTTTAAATGAAAAAATAAAATTAATTATGGTTGTCACAAATGGGGAAGACCTAATTTATCCCACTAGATCTATGGTAGTTACAAGAACCTAGATTTAAAGATACTTTCATAAAAAAATTAAAGAAATGGTTATTTTAAGACCTTGAACTGAATATGGAGATATTTAAATATTCAAAAAAAATTATCTCTAAAAATATTAAATCGATCAAATTCCTTGGAAAGCCTCACAACAAATGTTTATGGAAAGTTCATGAATCTTTAAAATGAAGCAATTATTGAAACATTTAAATAGAGTTGATCTTGAAGGTACATTGGAATGACTTGGTAAGGGTAGTATTCAATGCAATTTAAATTTTGAATTAGTAATATTTTAATTTGATTTAATGTATTTTAATTTATAATTATTTTGTCACTATGTATTTATTTTTGTTTGAAATAATTACTAACGCATATATTATAATCTATTCATATTAGACGAGCTTCCATATTCATGTGGTTAGTGTTGTGAGTAGAGAATATTATCGTCTTGAAAAACATATAATCATAAATAACAATACATTTTATGGGTCAAAAATTCTTATGGAATGTGTAGAGGACTATCGATTGAACAACAACCCAAAGTTCATATTGAGTTTCCTTTTAAGAATGATAAGTTTCTCTTAAGGGATACATCAAACTGCATGAAGTTTTTGAGTGTGGGGAACAAATTAGGTTGGAATAAGGCCATAATTACATTTATACATCTATTCAAATGTGATTTCAAATCCTATTCATCAATTGGGTACACGATTTAAAAGTTGTGCATTATACTATCCAACTTTTGCTCCTTAAAGTAAGTTTTGGCTATGACATAAAAAGTGATACTATTTATTTCTTATCGGGTGTCAAATAAAATATAATATGAGATGTGTATAAGACTTCCACATGAAATTTTAGGATATTATGTTTTTTATTTACCTCTCATAGTTTACATGCAACAAGTACAAAAAGTTCATACTATTTTTCCCCTTAAGATCGACAAGTTTCTTGTAAGGGATGCATTTAAACATGTGCACTTTTAGAGTGTCAAGGCTGATAGATGGTAGATTATTCCTATTATTTAATTTATATGCCCATCTTGGGGTGACTGCAAATTTATTTTTTTTATTGGGCACATGGTTCAAAATTTGTGTTATACTATCTAACTTTTACTCCTTAAATAAATTTTTAGTTGTGAGAGAAAACATGACACCATTTATTCCTCATTTTGAGTGAAATATAATATTTCAGGGAAAGTATATAAAACTCCTATTTTCATATTTAGGAGCTTATGTTTTGTCTCTACCTCTCACAATTTACCTATAATGAATGCACAATTTTTTTACTATATTCCCCTTCATAACAATGAGTTTTTATTAAGGGATGTGTCTAGTCACATGAAAGTATGGAGAGTAAAGGATAATGGAAGGTGTAATAATTCTAGTATTGTGTTCATAAAACCATCAATATGTGACTATGAATCTATTTCATAGATTTGACAAGTGGTTCAAATGTTGCATGTTGATTAAAGAAATTTTTAGCTATGAGAGAAAACATGTCACAGTTTATTCTTCATTTTGAGTGGAATATAATCCTATAGGTTATTATTATAGGGATCCCATATGTAACTATAAGAGCTTATGATTCATATCTACCCATTAGAATTTGTATGTAATGGATACCCAAAGTTAGTATGATTTTTCTCCTTGAGAACAATAAGTTTATTGTAAGGGATGCATTTGATCATGTGAAATTTTTGAGTGTAGGGTCCAATGGAGGGTATAATAATGCAATTATTGTGTTTATCGTTGGGCCCTATTTTTTTTATCTATTTATCCCAAGTAATTTTTGAATATAGCAGCGTGGAAGGAAGCATAGGTGTAAAATGCCATGGGGTGGAAGAGGCAAGTCATGAAGAATAAGGATACATGAAACATAGAGGAACCAAGAATGAAAGACTTGTAAAATATCAATAGAATTGGGAAAGTTTACATGAAGTGGAGATAATTATGGAATGATTTGCATAGATGTTAGAAGAGAATAGTTAATCACAAATCTAGCACTATTCCACGAGAAGATAGGTGCACAACAATGAATATATAGCATAAAGAACATATAGGGGTAGTTATGCCCATGTCATTATGAATTCAATGTAATGACTTCCCATGATTCATTGATGTTAATGGTCATTGGCAAGTCATCATTGTGTAATTATTTTTATAACTGAATGGTCAAGGTAGAACCGTGTATAAATACCCCTAGTTTTACTTAGTGTTTTGATTGGTAATTATAATATTAAGTCATCGTAATTTTGGATGTGACTTGAATATGAAATGAGAGAAATAACTTGTGTTGATGACCTACCTTATGTAATCTGGTTATGAATACACCAAAATCAATACTCTTTTATTCATAGTTTACAACCATCATTTTTTATGATTAGTTTAGGAAATGAATGAATATTCAAGATTTAATCATTGAACTAAGTATATATTTATAACTAAGTGCCTATTAAATCACCCTAGATTAATAAAATTAATGAATACACCATCATGTGATGAAACCAATCAGAGTCAGTCTTAGGCTATGTGCTTCAGGTGAGCATGTAAAAACCTTTCTTGCATGATGTGCCAACATGATAGATCATTGGACCTCTCATTATCTTAGGTGAAAAACTTGGAAAAGTCATTCTACACTATAATAAAATATCCCAATGGTGCTTGTTCACATGATGTTGGGAAAATGCTTGAATGGTTATCTCTAGAAAATGTCAAGTGTTAGGTTACTACCATAGAAGAGAATTTTGTGCTTCATTATCTTGAACCAAGAGTTTTTATGCATGAATGGGTATAATAACCCCTTTATGACTCACTCTATGAATCTTTATTTGTATAGGTTCATGTTCACTTGAATATTTTTATTTCAACATACACACAAGACCATTTCAAGAATTACAAACAGAAGGTCCCCTAGTTAGTAGAGTGTTAGTCGACTTTGGAATGATTAAAATCACCCTAGATGCACATGGTGTGTATTTGGTGGAAATAAAAAACTTAATATTTATATTTTTGAATACACAGTCTCTACATACTCTTGTCTAGAGGAAGCCTATATTAACTTCCTTTTGGAGCTACATAGAAGGTATCTCATGTAGTTTTCATTAGAAATTAAGAATCTTATAATTGACTCAGGACTTAAAAACTTCCACATGGATGTCTAAACTCTCCCTCATATGAGAAGTGTAACCGGTGGGGAAGTGAAGGGGCACATATTGGTATGAAATTATTAGTTTAGCATGGTAGCCAATCAATGGGAGTTACGTAAGCACAAGTATGATGAGGCTAGGTGAAGGGCTATGGTTGGAATCAATCCAAGTAGGGACTAGGAGGAATATATAAGTGTCATGAGGATCCATATGGAGGTGGTAAGGCATAATGATAACTCCCCAACCACAAGGCTACACCCTACACCAATACTTATACATGTGAAAGAAACAAGTCAAGCATTGGTGATTGTAGAACCCAATCTAAATTAGCCCAATTCCTTACCCATAATGCATGCTCATGTATTTGATTTGGATTAATTTCTTATAAAAAATTGGGATATAGATAGTTGGAGTCATAGTTTGAACCTATAAAAGAAACTTTTGAAGTACAAAATCAAGATAATAGTTCATCATTAATTTTTTTGCCATTAAAAGTCAACCTAAAGGCTCACTTTGGAATGTCTGGTGGACCAAATATATATCATATATAGATAGCATTCTCATCAATATATAATCAACCTATTTATTTTCCCAATGTATTAGGTGCATCTATTTCCATAGGAGGCATGATAGGTGGTACTGGCGGTGGTTTTGTTGGAAGATTTGGAGGTGGTGCAGGGGGCATTGGTAGACCTCACCCATAAGGTATAGGAGGAACTATAGGGGTGTCTCAATGGACTCCATTACCAATACCCAATCCACATATAGTCTAATACAAGATGACATTCCATCTTCATGAATATCATGATGTTAAAAATGCAATAGAACATGTTCATAAGTGTGAACTCATTTGATGAGTGAGAGGAATCACTTCTAATGAATGAAAGGCAACCCAATTTTAAACTACCATTTTATGTGTTCTAATGAAGTTTTAATGAGTTTAGTGATTTGTATCTCCACTAGTGTCATGTCATGACCTTGTGTTTAGTCCTCTTAGTTTAAGCTTGCTTCACTAACCTTCATGAGAAATAATAATGTATTAAACAAATTTGGATTAGTGTTATGTGTAGATTAGGATTTTGTTTGAAGTGTAATTATAATTATTTGGTATTGGTTAAGGTGAAATTCATGAATCACCTCATTATGATATGTTTAATTTATATTTTCTTTCTCCATTTTTATCCAAATGAGCTAGTAGTATAGGTGATGAGACTCAATAGACATATCAAGGGAGCTAGATCTTCAGTCTATAGGTTTACCCCTACTATAGGAAACCCATAGGCTTAGGGGTAATCCTATGTTCCAATAAATTTGGAGAAGGCTTGAAATACCTCTCTAAGGGTGAAAAATTAAGTGACAATAGTTTTGGCATACCTGATGGGACCAAGGTCCAAAAGAGTGGAAGAACTCTTGGTGTGTTCTTCTACCTATCAGCCTTTGGAGGCATTAAACAAAAACCAATATAAACTCCAAATTCAATTAGATGGTTCTAGAAGCCCAAGTACTTATTGAGAAAAGTATTTGATAGTATCTTGTGTTTTCATTTGACTAATGAAGTTGGGATGGATGGGTATGATGAGTAAAACTACATTCTTCCTTATCAACCTTGTCATGACCCAAATTATGTGCCTCAACAACCATATCAATATTTTTACCCTCCTTATGATTCATGGTATTCCTATGGTCAGCATATTCCCCCTCTATATGATCATGATGTTGTTGAGTAGTCCTATGAAAAATCCTATGAGGAAGGCTATGAATAAAATGAATTCTTTGTCTAAGAAGATGTGTCTTCCTATCAACCTCAACATGATTCCTACCAGCCCTATGATCCATATCAATCTCACATGATTCCTATCATCCTTTTAATGATCCATATGAATCCTATGGTTATCCTACATTCCCCTCATATGAATCCCATTACACACCTCAGTAGCCTTACCAAGACTTGTAGCAGTCAAACTCTTATTTTCCTACTCCATTTCTAAATCCAAGAAACAAGTCTAAAGTTTCTCTAAAGCACTCATATGATGAAATTTATTGGGAAGAAAGATATAATACCTTAGAAGCTTCAATTAGGCAATCCAATCAACATGTTGAAGATCACTAAAAACCCTACTATTCCCCTCATCCTCTTATTACAATTCCACCTCAATCCAAATCCTTGTTAGCACTAATTCCAAATATACTAAAATCAAAAAAGGTGATGAGAAAATGGGATAAGGAACTTGATGTGATCCCTATTCATCTCATAGATAAGTTGAGGAATTTCGTTCAATTCTTGATGGATAAGTGGATTTTAGTTGGAAATGAAGCCTAATATGTCATCAATGATGATTTACATGAGATTAGAAGTTATATCTAATGGTAGATAGATATATTAGAGAGGTGGGAAAGTTAAGAGGTTGATAATAAATTTACAGTTGTTGAAGAACCTCAAAAAGGCTATAAGGAAAGTGAAGTTCTTGTTGAAGAAGACATCTCTTCCATTTCCCAACCTAGATTTTTATCTCCCAAAAAATCTTAACCTATTAAAAAAACCTCCATTCCCAAGCCCATTCATGATCTATTCACCACACATCATACTCCCTTTATAACCCATGAGGTTATCCACTAGTCTCCCACCTCATCTATTCTTGAAGAAGAACCTATACTTTGGGAGATAAGTAAATAAGATCAAGCTAAAGTTATAGATGATAAAGAAGATGACTCAAGTGTATATGATGAATAATTCACTATAGACACCCATTTGGTGAAGACAAAATAATTAAATCTTTTTGAATGAAAAAGAAGATGAGATTGCAACTACCAATGAAGAGTTTGATCAAGACATGGAAGAAGAAACTTTGAAGAAGGAAATTACATTGACTAAGTTGGTTGAGACTCATAATAATGAGAAAAATCAAGGGGTTAGTTTTTAAAAACTAATTGAGAATAAAGTTTTTGATAACTACATATATCAAGAAGACTTATGGTAGAATTTCAATGAGATATGTGATGAGTTTGAGGCCCTTCAAAATCCTACACCCCCTGTTGGTCAGTTTGAAGGGAATCTTGAAGATGCCTTGCCTCTTAATGGTGAATTTCAAAAAGAAGACCATATTCCATCCAAGCTTGTTTAAGTTACAACCAACCTTGAAGTTGAAGACTCTCCAAGTGAGCAAGTTGAGGTTAACAAATTGCATAATGACCAAGAAGATTGAGTTGAAGAAGTTGTGGTTATTAAAGAAAAAGAAAAAAAATCTGATTGGAAGTAGTATATTGAGATTTTTCAAGATATTGAAGGCCTTTTCAAGGTTATGTTTCCCATTAAATATCATGTGCACAAAGAGGTTGAACAAGATGTCTTCATTGAGGACAATGATGAAGATTGGAATGAGTATGCAAATCTCCTTGAAGATCTTGATGAGCTTTCAGTAGTTGATGAGAAGTTTGATGTCATTCAAGACTCCATGAAAGTCAAATAAGCATGCTTAGATGAAGCATCATTGGAAAAATTTGTAGTTAAGGAGTATCATGAGAATATTTTTGAGTCACAAGATGAATTTACCTTTATAGGTGACATGTTTACGTCTATCATTTTTTCACTTGAGAATATGCCAAGAAGATTTGAAATCATGAAGGAGATATAGACACCAAGAAAAAGGTTCAAAAGGTGATTTGATTCATGTTCTATTTCATATCATGGATCAAGAGATTGCATAAGCTTTCCCTTTGATCCTATAGGAAAAAGTTTTTTCCAGGTTACTTGTATATAATTTAATTAGCTTATATTGTTATTGTGTTTCTTAAGTGCTTGATAGCACATGTGTGTGTTTTTATTTGTTTTGTGTCTTGTTGTCTTTATTTCATGTGTTTTAAAGGTCAATCAGTTGTTGTGTCATGGTTAAAGTCTGTTCAGTTCTGAAACTGAGTGTAAGAGACTTCATTGCCTAATGGACATACAAGACTACTAATCCATTAACCTTGTAGGCATGCTATCCATGTGAATCACCAAGAATCTTGACCAAATTTTGACCCCAAGTCAAAAAAATTCATCCCCTATATATTCAAAATTGTCATGGTTTTTTCATATGGTCTTGTCATACCCTATATGGTCCCTAGAGTCTTCATATAACCTTGTTAGCATTGTTTAAGGTTAGTTTTGAGAAATTAAGGTAAGGTATTGTTGTGGTCATATAGTGGTCTAAGAATTTCATGGAGAAATAAGGCTTGATAAATTTGGGTCATAGGTGATTAGGAATTTATCAAAGTCATTTTATGTTTTAATCATCTTGTCATAACATTTCATGGTGTTTTGGAGACTTTGAGGTTTATTTGTAAACTTGAAGGTGTTGAAAATACATGAAAATGTGATTTTTGGATAACACTTATGTATGTATAAAGTTAACTAAATTAAAAATATATACCATAAAACTTTAAAATATCTTGGATCAGTTACACAATTACCACACCTGTCAGAGAGTCAGAAAAAGGTCAGATTCTTGAAATTCAATGCCATCTTGAGGATTTAAGGAAGTTTCACTAAATTTTTGAAGTCACTTGAAAGTGAAAATAGTTTAAGAGTGTCTTTTGAGCTTATACAAGTCATAAAAAATCATTGGAAGGATTTTTAACTCTCACAGTTGCAGAAAAATATCTCCCATCGCTCCATTAACAACCTAGTGAAGGCCAAATTCAAATTGATGATAAAAGACATATAGGTAGTGTTGGGAGATAATATTTTATCCAAATTTTGTTAACCCTATGGGATTATAATTTGTTTCATTGGTATTTTTATTGGTGTCTTTATATTTATTAACAATCACTAAGGAGATAGACTACTTTTTGAAGGATAAAATCCCCACAAGTTGAGTTTGGTGCAACTTAAATGAAAATTATGATCTCATGGATACATGAAACTAGTTATATTAAGTTATTATATGTGTTTATATGTCCCATACACATTAACTCATCATGTTATCATGTGTGGATGATATTTTGGCAAGAAAAGTGACTCGTATGTATAGTTTGAGGTGACTAGAATTTTTTTTGTGTTTCTAAGTTATCTAGGTGATGTAGTATATATAAGTGAATATTAATTGTATATTACCATCATTCCCAATCCATAAATTTCCTTATGACAATTCAAAAAATTTGTACAAGTCTTATGATGGTCACACCTTCATTCACCTTATGAAACTATGTTCTATGTGTTTACATAAGTAGGGTGATTTGAGGAGTTTAAATATGCATTTACAAAGATTTGGAGAGTTGTAAATTCCTAGTGAATTTTTTGATGTAAGAATAAATGGTACCCATAACAGTCACTTTTGCACTTTCTATCTTCTTAAACATAGGATTGTAGACCTGTAGGTCTACAACTACAATAGAGACTCATATTATCAATGCTTAAAATTGAGAGTATATACATGAGATGAATGGTTATGTATTAAATTTGAAGATTTTAGTCGAAAAATGAAGACTTTAAAAGCACCTAAATCCAAGTGGTGGTAGAATTATAAGCTAACTAGCCTAAGGTGTACTTATAGACTGTGTGTTGACAGTGAGTATAAAGGTTGTGAAGTTATTTGAGAGTGATATATGGAGATTTAAGGGAGTGATAAAAACCTCTCTTGATGAATTAATGACCTCTGTATTATATCATGACATAGTTATGAAAAGTTAATTCAAGACCACTGCACTTAGAATTCTTAAAGAAACCACCTATAGCCAACCAGTAGTGAGGTTGTCTTGAACATTGATGATGATGGAGATTAGAGTCTTAGGATAGTGAGAGAGTCTTATAATATAAAAAACATGAGGTAAAATCATGAAGAGTTTTTATGATCGATCTTGAAGACCTAAGAAACATTGAGGTTGTATACTCAGTCAAACTCTAGACAGTACCTACAACCTATTGTAGAAGCTTACCTTGAATAGTGGGGTTGATGGAGTTTGGAATTTATGGAATTTACAAGGGTCATAAAATAGAAAAAATAATAGGATAGAACCATTTAAAATTTTATTTATTGGTTATAAATACCTAAGAAGCCTCAAACATAGTCAAACTACCTAACAAGCACCAATGACCAACCAGTTGGGAGGACTATCTTAGATAATAATGTTGATATAAGTACAAAGTTTCAAGGATGGAGATAAGGTACTCAATAAATAAATAACATGATAGGTATTTTATGAGATTAAATTCTATGAGT
This sequence comes from Torreya grandis, assembly GCA_037957365.1. Classification (NCBI taxonomy): domain Eukaryota; kingdom Viridiplantae; phylum Streptophyta; class Pinopsida; order Cupressales; family Taxaceae; genus Torreya; species Torreya grandis. The sequence continues at coordinate 774,133 of JARHVA010003671.1, read as the reverse complement.
ATAACTCTTAGGACACCAAGTTGGTAGACTAGTCCCAAATGAGCAAACACAAGTAGATAATCATCTATAGGTTCGTTTAGGTGACTAAGGACCCTCTTAAAACCTAACATAATGGTGTATGTGTGTGTGTTTTGGGGTTATAAATAATATTAAGTTAAAAAATTAATCAATATAAAATAGGTTCTAGGTGAGGAGCATAAGAGATGACCAAACAAGGGTCATAGGCCTAATTGCATACACACAGTCCTTGATTAGACACTAGTCTGCTCACCCTTGAGAATGTTGCTTGTTTGAAAAGGTCTAAGCGAGTGAGGGATAGTTTAGAATGGTATAATTTATTATTAAATAAGACACTAAGATCATTTTAAGTGAAGATAGAATCATGATAAACTATGCCTATTCAGTCCATTAGCAACCTACATGTTTGCTTTCTTTATGGGAATCTGTGCTTGTTTGAGAAGATTTTGAAGGACTATAAGATGAAAAAGAGAGACTAATATATTTAACATGATTTTAAGGTAATGACATCAATATAAAATAATATAAAACTCAAGAAACAAAGTGAAATAACATGTTAGTAGACCCTGTTAAGGCCTAGCAAGGATAGTTGCATACTCAAGTCTCTATGGGTAGTTAGACCTAAAGAGATGAAGCCAGTTGGAGATGAGTTGAGGAATTGAAAACCTGAGAAGATAGTGAGTAACCTATACATAAATTTTATGAGGTTTTATATTCCTAAAAGAGAGAGAAATGATTGAACATATTCAACTAGGGTATGGCAGTCAGCTTGGTTCAAGAACCCTAGGCATAGATTGATGGGATGTAATAAAGGCTTGATGGAAAAAGGTGGTAGGAAATCAATTGAAATAAGTGAATTGAGATGTATTAGACCTCATTGAGGTCATTTGGGATCAAACCAAACTTAGAAACCACTTATATACCTCAAATTACTCTCAACCCTCACATAATGCTCATTATCAGCTCAAGAGGCTACCTTTCATTACTCGATATAGATCAGAGGTGTTGCATGGGAAATTTATCTCTTAGGGTAAGTTATCCAACCTAGTGAAATTCAATTTTGTGTAATTTTTTGGAGTATTCATGCCCTAAACTTTATGAATCATCCTTAATAACTCAAAACACCTTCAGGCTACCTAGGAGAGCTACAAGGACCTGATGAGAGAGAAATCAACTTCTATGCCTCCAAATAGATTATAGAAACTTCCAAATTATATATAACATGTTCAAGACTCCCTTGATAATCATCCCATTCCATTGGATTTTAATTTTAGGTATATGACTATATGAAATAGGTGCTAAAAGACTATTTTTCTATTTGACTGGTCCATATAAGTTGTCAAATCTTCAAAATTGACATGGAGAAAAAGGATGAGGTTTTAAAAGTGAATAAAATATTTTTTTTACTTTTGGCACATGTGGAGATCCTATAGATCAATTTTTCAATCTCTTGGTAGGGAGGCATAATTGAGGCCTAGTTATGAGAATGAAACAACAAAAAAGAATATCTCCACTCACTCTTAGAGAATGAAATTAAAAATGGAGATGTAAGTCCATAATGGGTCTAACAATATGCCCTCATATTCTCACCATCATCCATAAAACTATCTATACAATGAGGTTTGTATGATTTTAGGGTTATAAGGAATGAGGCCTAATTGAGGATTTTGGTAGAGAATGAATTGTTGGGGGTAGTTTGAGACCTAAAAATGGATTGTTGAAGGTCTAATATGAGTTGAATAATTCATCCATAAATTTTGGATGAGTTGAATAAGAAGAATCTAAGTTTTTTCACTTGTGTGCAAAGTTAGCCTAAGGAGATGAAGAGTCCTCTAAACACCTATAAAGAAATAGAAGTGATGTATCAAAGAGAACCTAAAGGAGTCAGTTGAGAGGTGTTAATATTAGATTAAATATGTAAAATAACTTAATCTAACCATCAATAAGGCCACTTGTCCTTCAAAATGACAAGGCAAAGGGAAGTTTTCAAGAGCTAGTCAAGGTGTCAAACAAGAATTTCAACTCCCACACCACATAGAGGGTTGGAGCATCTATAGAGGAGTTATACATGGATTTAAAAATCTTTTATGAATATTCCATAAATCCTCTTTCTTATTGTAATTTATGGACACTTTTCTACTCTCTCTCTCATATGCCCTTCTTCTCTTTTCTGTTACTTCCTCTATGTATTGATACTTTTGGCTAAGTTATAAGATTCTCCACCTAAGTATGGAAAATCCATACTCATTTTCAGCCTTTGATAAATAAATAAAAATATGTTTTACCTTCTCCATGGACTATTTTAATGTGTATGTTAGACTAGTTGATCTTGTTAAGTGATAGATTATCTTCCTTATCATGTTGTCCTTGTTTACATTCATATTTAGTTTCCAAAGTATTTTTCAAGTCTCTTGAAGTTTTCCAATGAAGTGTTTATGATTTTAATGATTTTTATATCCACCAATTTCATGTTATGACCTTGTGTTTAGTCCTCCTAGTTCAAGCTTGCTTCACTAACCTCCATGAGAAATACTAATGCAATAGGTAGATTTGGATTAGTGGTATGTCAAAAATTAGGATTTTGTTTGAAGTGTAATTGGAATTGGTTGATAGCTTTCAGGTTATAATTGGTGCATCACGTCATTAGGATAGGTTTAATTTATGTTTTCTCTCCCACTTTTCATCCAAATAAGCTAGTAGTATAGGTGATGAGCTTCAATAGACATATCAAGGGAGCCAACCCTTCAATCTATATGTTTACCCCTACTATAGGCAACCCACAGACCTAGGGGTAATCCCATGCTCTAATAAATTTGGATAAGGCTTGAAATACCTTTCCAAGGGTGAAAATTTGAGTTACAACACATAACATATCATGCCCAGTGGTTTTTAGGAGGCTTGTTACTTCATTTTTGACACATCTTATCCCAAAAGACCTTCATTAACCCATGTGAGGCATTGGAAGTTTCCCTTCATGCTGAAGCTATTGGAAGTATAGATATAGTGATTAGTCTCTTTATGGAAACCTAGATTATTGTTATGGAATCTCTATTAGAGAAGCTTACTATGAACAATGTTCTAGACAATCATAAAAATTTATGGTGTGTTAACCATGAAGTGGAAGGTCATAACATAAATAATTATCCCAAGAAGATTATTCACATAGTGGTAAAGAAGTCTTATGAGAAATGCCAAGAAGACCATGATGTGAGAGATTTCCCCTTACTTTAGTGCACCACTTAAGCTAAAGTATCATCATAATGTAAAATATTTAATGAATATACACATGATACAAATGATTACTAACTCAATAACATGCAAGGTACTCATCAAACCTATGTAGCTAACAACTAGGAAAATGGTGGAGGTCAGTCCTATAGAGGTAATGGTTATGGATGTGGAGGTGGTCATTTTCTACCTAGAACCTGCTATAAGTTTATCTCTTTAGAGCATAAACAGTATGACCAAACAGTCGATCCAACTTGTGACTTTTGTAATAATGATTATCATCTAAAATAATTCCTAAACTTTTATGTCACCATCACCAAATAGCATAAATAAAAGGATGTTGGGATGATATAAATTGTAAAAACTCTAATTTTTTAATGGAAACTGTACCCTACCACTCTGACTAGACCTAAGGTAAATATTACTACATGAAGTGGCACTCCTTCCTAATTAGTTTCAAGTCCACCCGCTGACAAGGTTCAACATGAAGAGCTTCATGTGAAGTGTTATTTAGATGCTCACTAGTATAAGGAATTATTTTAAGACATAATGACTTTGGTGAGAGAACTACAATGTTAAATTGAGTTTCTAAAGGATAGATATATTGTTACGTTGAAATTTAGAAATCTTCAGTACTCAAAAACTTAGTGCATTATGAGTTTTATGAATTTTGATAATGATTTCTTGATGAAGATATCTTCCCTTTTTAAGGAACTAGCTAGGTCATAAAGTAATAAAGCCTACAGAGGATCATAAATTTAACCATGCATGATAATAATAGGTTCATGTCTAACCCAGTATAGAGTGCGATAAATAAATCCTAGTAAACACAACTATCGATGATTGAATCATTTGATATATACTAGTGTACACAAGCATAAAGGTAAATGTACTAACTAAGGATGCTTAGATAAAATGGTGAGCCTTCTTTTGCAACATTTTCATTATATATTATTCATGACTAATAACACTCTTGCACTACCCATAGGAGTTCTTAAGGATGACACCATAAACATTTTGTGTGTCACTTTAAAGGTTAAATTTGAAGTGATTGAATTACTTGAAGTTGATGATTTATTGGATCTTTTGGGTCATCCATGGTGTTATGAAAACAATTTTGACTTGAGCTTCAAAAATAACTACATTAGTTTTTAAAATGACAATTAATGTGTCATGATTCCCCTAGATAATGCTCAAGGACCTCCTTTTGTTGAACTAGTTAATTTTGAGGAGGATCTCAATCATATATATAATGTCACATCTCATGTAAAATAGCATATTAATCCTAGTATGGATGGTACATTATAGTGGGAAGATGCATAGTCTATTTCTGACACTACTAGAAATGCTTGTGAAAATTGGACTCATATAGAATATGATCTTATAGGATGAATTTGTGGCACAGTTGGTAGTCGAGAAGATGTTCCATGTAAGTTTCTTAAGTGCCATAAGTTTATTCACCTCATTGGTGGACATTTTTTATTGGACCACTCCTACAAATATATCAAACACCTAGATTTCATGGTTAAATAGAGGTCCAATAGTATGTACAATAATTTGAATATTTTTGTGTTTGAATATGAACTAATATGATCATTTATCTATGTTCCTCAAGTGATAATTACTCGATGATGGATAACTCACCATCATAATTTTTTCACCTAGGATTGATTTCACACTACCATTACTACCATTTCCATCGTGATAATCACGCCCATGCTACTTTAAGTTATAATGGTGTTAATTTTCCATAAACTCATCTTGAGGCCTGTGAAAACCTTTGGAATGCTGATGAGACATCTTTGCTTGAATATTTATGGGTTCATGAATTTTATAAATAAAACCACATAGATATATCTTCCTAGAGAAATATTAAAATTAATATGGTTTTATCACTATCTTATCCATCCCTTCACCTAGATTTACACTTGTCCTTGCAAATGATCTATCAAGCTATTATAGGTATTCTAATATTGGTTTAAGACTACATACAACATATACGTGGCACACTTGAATATAGCTTGTCCATCTTACAAAAAATATATACTCTTGTCCCATCCTCATTATATATTGATTCTCAATTAGAACATACAATGAGGGAATAGATACATAAGGGCAAGCAAAAGGTTATGTACCAAGTTGAAGAAGGTACTAATTTTGGCCTACAAGATTTATCACTTGTCCACTTAGCTTTACATATGGAATATGGGGTGTGCAATGTCAGAGACACCATAAAAATTGAATAACAATCATATTTCGAGCAACTCTAGATGGTTTAGTGTAATATTGGAATGGAGGACATGCCTAAGATGGCCACTATGGGGTATTAATGGTCTGATAGTGAGGTAACCAAGATTTTTAAACTCTTAAAAAAATATCAAGATATTTTCCCACATAATTACACAAATATGAAAGGACTGCATCCATCATTGGGTAAGATACACATCAAGTTCGTTGAAGGTTCTCGACCAGTAAGGAAAAGACCATATCGATAGAATCTAAATCTGTATGCTTGGGTTAAAGAATAAATTGATAGTATGTTGCACATTGGATCTATCACTCCTATTGATGAATATAAATGGGTGATTCCCATGGTGATTATTATCAATAAGTACCACCACATTTACATTGGTGTAGATTATAGGGTAATCAATGCTACTTGTGTAACTAAACCTTTTCCAATGCCTTCTAGAGAGAAAATTTTGGAAGGATTTGCTAGATGCAATATTTACACCTTCATTGATAGTTTTTATAGCTATCATTAGGTCCATTTATATATGGAGATAAACCAAAGACTACATTTACAACTAAATGGGTTTTATTTTCCTACAATGTGATGCCTTTCGATCTAAATAATGCCTTGGCCATGTTCTCACACATTGTGGTAGAAGCTTTTAAGAATTTTATTCATAATTTCTTTCATGTATACTTGGATGATTGGACCATATATGAGTTAGTGTGTGATCATTATGCTAATATTCACCTCATGCTTGAGTGTTGCCATCAACTTTAGATTTATTTGAATATAAAAAAGTGTGTCTTCACTAATCTTTTTTTATTTTTTTGGGTCACATTATTTGTTGTGATAGAATACTAGTAGATCCAACTAAGATTATAGTCATATTTGCCTTCCAATGTTGACCACCCAATGTGAGGTCCATGCCTTCCTAGGACACATGGGGTACTATCAAAAATTAATTTAGGGATATGCTAATATTACAACATCACTAAAAGAACTCCTTAAATAAAATGGTCAATTTTTATGGATAAATTCTCACTAACAAGCATTTATAGTACTCAAGCACAAACTAATAACTATGCCCATTTTCCAAATTCCATACTGGATAAAGCCATTTCATGTACATGTTGAAACTTTAGGTATGATATTTGGAAATATCCTTTAACAGATTAGCGAGGGTAGTCTTGATCATCACATCTACTTTGCCAGTCAAAAACTCACTCCAACTAAACAAAATTACTTATCTACAAAATGTAAGCCTTATCAATGGTGTACACACTCTAAATTTTTTTCGAGTATTTGTTGGCCACCCCATTCACTCTCTTTATAGATCATAAATCACTTTATTACCTCATGAATAAGTTAATATTGTATATATTCATTTATCAATGGATTGACCTCTTTCAAGAATTTCAATTTTCTATGATGTTGAAATCAGGTGGGACTAATTGTGGACTAGATCATTTATAATGCATTATATCTTATGAATAGGCATGCACCATAGAGGATGAATTAACTAGTATATAAATTTTTTAAGTCACATGCATACCTAAATAATTGTAAAATATTATATCTTTATTTAACACAAGTTTAGTGTCAGTCCACCTAAACACTCTAGAGAAAAAAAGCAATTGGTTGTCCGAACTACTCTTTTCCAGCTAATTGGTGGTGACCTCTATAAACCTGGGTAGGATGAAATATTAAAAATATGAATGATGTAACATGAGTGTGATGAATTTATTTAGGATGTTCATGAAGGTGTCAATAGAGGACATTATGTTGGTGATGCTACAATGTGGATGGTTCTCTTAGTAGGGTTGTGGTGGCCCACTTTATTTAAGGATGACAAAGCTTACACATGCCAATGTGATATATGTTAGCATGTGGGTAAACTAAACTAGAGGGATTTTATGACCCTTCATCCAATACTTTCCCATGACCCCTTTGAAAAATGGGTTATTAGTTTTGTTGGTCCCATTACTCCTGCTTCAAGGCATACTAGCATGTGATATATCATTACCACCATTGACTACCTCACCCACTGGGCTAAAGCATCAACCACATATAATTTTACTACTAAAACTACTTCTAGGTTTATTTGGGATAATTTCATCAAAAGGTATGGATGTTCTTTAAGTTTTACTAGTGACCTAGAAATCATTTCCTTAATGAGACAATATGTATCCTTTAGGCTAAGTTCAAGATTGCGCACCATAAGACTACACCATATCACCCTTAGACTAAGGGTAAAACTAATGATTTCAATCAAATATTAGGTCATACATTGACAAATATTTGTAATATTGGTTGTACTGACTGGGATGATCAAGTTTTTGCAGTATTCTTGGTATATCAAACCATGTATAAAAGGTTGAACAACAACACTCCTTTTAACCTTATCTTTGATGTTGAGGTAGTTATCTCAGTTGAGTTCCTTTTACCTTCTTTAGGTATTAAACATGTTGGTCATTTGGATGATGAATAATGTCTAAAATTGTGATTGGATGCTTTACTGGAGCTAGATGAAACAAATTTTCTCACATATTGGAGTCAAGGAGTGGAGAAATAGAAATAAAAAGCTTGGCATGATAGACATCTTAAGAATAAGACTATTTCTCCTAGTATGAATGTGTTGGTTTATGAATCCAAGTTCACACACCATTTAGGAAAAATTTGTGTCCATTGGGATTGTTCATTCATCATTCATAACTTTCATCCCACAGTTATGTGTAAGTTGAAGAGGTTAGATGGCTAGTTCCTTATAGGCCATTTCAATGATAGTTGGCTTCAACCCTACAATTATGATTGATACTTTCCTTATGTTAATAATGTGTATGCCAATAGATTATTTTAGGATTTTGGTTTCTTTTTTAATAAATTATGGCTTTGTTTGTGCACCTTTTGCTTAAGTTTAGATCAATACTTTGTTTTCTTTTATTTTATTCATCATATCATGTTGGACCATGAACATATTTTAGTGTGGGTTAAATATGAATGAATTAAATCAATAAAGTGCAAAGGAAATGGTGTAAGGAAATGCACATAAAAAAGGGGATCAAAATTAAAATCACATAAGGATAAGAAGTTGTTTTAAATTTTTAAACCACCAAAAATATTTGGTTTTGAAACTATTTTGAAACCATTATAACTTTTGAAACCAAAATAAGATGGTACATGTGAATAATATCTCATATAATTGAACTCACTCCAAGAAAATGACCCTAAAAATTTATAATTGTCAACCAAAATCAATACCTAATATAATTTATAAAAAACCCAAAAGTGTTGGCTTAAAGATTCTAATTTAGAAACAAAAAACACCCAATTATTTTGAAAACCCTAGAAGGGTTGGCATAAAATTATCTGGAAAAGAAAAAATACACACCCAATGTAATTTTAAAAAACCCAAAATGGTTGGCACAAAAAAGTGTTCTAATAATGAAAAAATACCTAGTGGATCATTTTGAAAACCCTAGAAGGGTTGGTACAAAAATATTTCAGTTGATTAGAAATGTTTTGTGAAATTCCAGAGCTTGTTAAAAATTATATAAATCCAAGACAACTATCTATGAATAATGTATCTAATTTCTCATCTTTGATACTATATTATAGTAAATAAATCTTATCACTAAAACCATGTCAAGAAAGAGAAAGCCCAACAAATTCAGCATAGACATCATCCACATAATGATTATTCAAATAAGAGAAATATATCCACCAATAAAATAGAAATATATTATTCCATAAAAAATAATGTACAAAGGTATAAGTGTGGGGAAAAAATGTTTCAAAATAATAATACCAAGGATCAAGTAGTGATCCTTAGTTCTCCTAATTAATACATCTTTATCAACTCACTAGATACAAATCTCCATGACTGGTTCTTACACTTCCCAATAAGGACACAAAAGTTATTTATGTAGGAAAAATAAGAGGTGAGTGGGAGATGATTATTGGTGAAGTGAAAATTGAAATAATTTCCTAAGTTACACCTAACCCTTCTCACACATGTGAGGATAGTTATCACATTAAATGTATAATTAAAAGTGTGGTGTACATAATAAATCTAACCTTGGTAAAAAATTTACCTAAGGTGGATTTCTATATCAAGTGTGAATATGACACAAATAAATAGTTGGTCATCTACATATACTTCATCAACCATGATTTCAAATCATAAATATTATTGGTGGGACACCATGTAATAATTAACTCATAAACATAACAGACCAAAATCAGGAGTTTCTCATCTACTTTCTTGGTGTATATTGTGGGGTTGAAGGGACTCTGTGTAAAACTAAAGTTGATCAGAAACATGTCAATATTTCAATACCAAGCTTGAGGATCCTATTTCAAGTCACAAAAGGAATTTTTTAAATATACACACATAAATGGAGTTATTACTACTAATGAATCCTAGAGGTTGGGACATGTATATTAACTCTTGCAATTTTCCATACAAGAAGACATTTTTTTATGTAGGAACATCTGTGTCGACAATAAATAGTATTGAAACTAAAAAACTGATTAGGTTATTAGGAATTCGTGGTGATGAATACATTATATGTTTTGATGGTTTTTGGTATGTTTTCAAGAATCAAGTTAATCTCATGTGTTACCACAAGTACTAGTTTTATTTTGAAATTATGTAAGGAAAGATATGATTCTTGGTGAAGTTGTTTTCTCATTGCATCTTGGCACATCTTGATGCACAAGTATAGTGATAATATGTGTTGAGTAAATTTTTATTTGACTTTAAATAGTAGTATATTTTAACACAAGTCATTTTAATGCTTGGTGGAATTTTTTATTAATGAAAATGCATCTACCCAAGGATATGATTGACATTACAAATAAAAAAGTTAATACTACATCTCATGACAATGTGTTAATGCTCATTGAAACTATATTATACATTCAATGATTATAATGCATTGTGTGTTATGAATATTTAATATTTTTGGAATTATTGGGTTGTTGACACAAATTAATGTAAGTGGGTGGATTTTGTGAGTATATAAAACAAATCCTTATATTTGTGAGAAGGCATGCAAAAATTGTGAGGTAAAATTATAGATTGAAACTATTAGTGAGACTAGTTATCAAATATCTATGTGTATATTTGGGGAAGGGATTTGGGTTGAATCAAATCCTTGCAAGGACTAGATGTAACACTTTAGTGGTAATAACATTTCAATATGATGGTGTGTGTGCATGCGTGTTATAAGTCATATCTAGTTATGTGTGAAATTTCTCATTTTATGATTAATTAAGAGAATATTTTTGTTTTTATTCCATTTCATTAATTAATTATGGGGTATATGGTTTAATTCATCTCTTCATTGAAACCCCTAACCATGACTACATCACTTTTGATTTACATATGATTGAATTTCCACCCTTTTATTGCAACCAAGGAGAGTAATAACATGATGAAATTTATCTTGGAAACTAGAGCAAAATTTTTATGGTAATTAACACCTTCAACTTGTGAAAAATATTTTTCTACAAGCCTAGTTTTGTATTATTCAATATACCCATTTATTACATACTTAGTATGGTACACCCACTTACACCTCATTATTTTTCTTCTTTTCAGAAGTGTAACTAAGTAAAAAGTTTTATACTTTTTAATATAAATAAGATCATACTCATAGCTATCTACCATTGAAGATGCTTAAAAGTCTTATGACAAGTCTATGGATCCTAAATCATTGTAAACTTTTCCAAATGTTCAACACCAAAATAATATTCTAATATAATATTATATGGATTGATAAGATCATATTCTCATGCACCAAACTCATTACAAACTATGTGGATGCATTTTGATTGAGGTTATGTTGCTTGCATAGGAGCATTTTTAATTAATTATGGTGTTATTCATGGAGGAGTAGGTTTCCCCCTTACATATCATCATCAAAAGTATAGTGAATCTTAGAATGGAAGTCACCTAAACTACATTTTTCTTCATAAGAAACATAATAATTTATTCTTGGATCAATACAAACTAATGGAGGAGGAGATGTTGGTTCATAACCCCATGATTATTCCTGAAACAACACATCCCATCAGTAAAGCACTTTTGTGATGCTCAAAACTAGAAGATTATATACTTTCACATCTTCATAATATCCCAAAAAAATAAAAATATGACCCTTACTTTCTATTTCTTTAAATTTACCATTTTGGGTATGTACCCATGCATCAAATTCAAAAATATTGAATTTATAAACAACATGCTTGATGCCAAACTTTTTTTCTTCAAGACTCATGTATTTCACTAGTGAGTGAGGAGTGAAATTTTGAATGTAGTTTGCACATGAGATTTTATATGCCCAAAATTGAGGAGTAAAGTCTTTGGAATGCACAATGCAATTGGCCATTTCTTTATATGTGTGACATTTTTGTTCAACTACACCATTCAATTGAGCGGTGCAGGGTATAATATGCTAAAGTTAAATCTTTACCTATTCATAGAATTTAATCATTTGATTATTTTCAAACTCTCCTCCATTATCTATTTTGAGATATTAATTTTTTATCTTTGATATTTTTTCAACAAGGGATTGAAAAAATTGAAGGCTCAAAGACTTCACTTTTATTTTTTAGATAGTAATCCCATATTCTACGAGAAAAATCATAAATGAATGTAAAACCACATTTATGTTTATAAAAAGAAACATGAGGGAATGGCATGAGATCATTGTGGACCAACTAAAATTTGTCATTGGACCTTATGGATTTCTCTTTGGGAAATGGTTGTGTTGTTTTCCAAGTGCACAATCTGGAAAAACTCCATCTTTGAAAGAAAATTTTGGCAAGCAAAGAACCATGTTGTGCTTAGTGAGATATTGTAGTTAGAAATATTTTAAGTGACCAAAATTATCATGCCAAAATATACTCAAGTTATTTTCATATGCAATCATGATTTATGAAGGTTTGAAAATCACAAAATTGTTAATTTTTTACAATATAGTTTGATGATCAACCTTGTCAGTGTGGGCTAGTCTTTTGCATTTCTGATAACAACATTTTTAACTATAAAGTCAATGATTTTTAATTCACCTTAATATGTGATTTGATAGATGTAGATATGGTTTGTATAAAATTATAACATGGATATATTATTTGAATATTCCATTTTCCATCTCAATGGACCCTTTTTCCTTAAAAACCTAAAGGACTAGAAATGCCCATAAAAAATTTAAGTTGTGCAGCTTTCATCAAGGTTATGAATCATAGAGCCATCACATTCCATGTACACTACATATTAATTATCCTCATTCATGATAATCACGAGTAGATATATACTTATTTGGTAGTGATATGATCAATATGCATGCACACTCATAGACCTTGACAAAATTATGTGTTTCCCATTCATACTTAGACCTAACAATATCTGATAGCATGGAGATTGAGCTTTACCATTTTTGACCTGAATGAGCCCTGATTAATCTATTGTGTAACATCACCCCTCATATATGCATGCATTCATCACATACGCAAACAAATTATTTATAGTTTTGTTCTATCAAAATTAGAATGCATTTGATATCACGTTGTATCTTATCTATAGTATGTGCAAATTGATATGATTCTAGTGTGATTTTAATTCTAGACTTGAATTATTTACATCATTTCATATTTGTGTGGTGAGATACGTACATAATGGGAGATGTATATGTATATATGAACTATTAAACTTATTAATATCTTTGACACATGTTCAAGTATTGGTTCATTTATTTTTTGTTTAATTATTAATTTAGTTATAGTTTTTATTAATAAGCATGTGCCATTTTATAGTCTTATTAGCCAAAAGATAGAGGGAGTCATAGTTTAATAGTTTAGTGTCAAAATTAATTTTTTGTAGTTTTTTATAGGAATTGTTTAGTCAAGTCTTAGGTGGTTAATATTTATGTGTGGTCTTTAGTTATCTAGTTGTTGTTTAGTTTATAGATTTTATAATAAAGTTATCATGTCTTAGTCTATTTTTGGCATGTACTAAATGTGTTTAGTTATTAGTCTTTCATGTAGGTTTCATATTTTTTATTTCATTATATTTTAGTCTATGTATTTAGTTTATAGTGTTTTTTATTAACTGTCTAGTTAGTCAAAATTCAAAATTAGTCATGTTGTAAGTATTTTTAAAGTCAAGTTGTCAAAAATTCCTTTGTAATGAATGCATTTTCATGTAACCGAAACATCTAATTTGGAATGGGTATGTGTTTTATATTATTTTGAATTAAATTAACTCAAATTAATAGAACTAAACTATTGAAATGGAAATGTTGGAATATACAGATTTGATGATAAAAACAATATGCTATAAAATTTGAATTTTTTTGAAAATAGTAAATGAGCCTAAGAATATGTAAACCTTCCTAAAATATAATTTATGTTGATTGTGCAGGTTGACAGTGACTAGAAACTAATTAAAACTACTTTTTAACTATGTCACATCTAAATATAGAATTATTAAATGTGTTGGGATAAGCCATGTTAGGAGGACATAGTCACACTGTAGCCTTTCCTGATGACTACAACCATATATTAGTTGATTATAAGTATGATTTTTTAATTTGGGTTTGTGTGATTACTTATGAGGGTTTTCATATTCTCTATGAGGGTCGAATAGATGCATTAAATACCTAAAAAATAGAAACCCGAGTCCTAAACATACACTAGATAAAAATTAGATAATAAAAGGGGGGAATTGGGTAGTAGGAATGCCCAAGCTACCCTTATAAAATCGTGTGTCATCTGAGTGTTATCTACATATCCCAAATGGACCTCAGACTGATGTAGTTCTCCCTCTTAGGGTGATTGTGTGATTCATGATTGTGGGACTATATGACAATAACTAGACCTGATTGATTGAAATGATTGACAATGGATTCTAATTACTATAATAAATGATATTTAAACTTGGCCTATATCTATTAGAAAGAAAAAAAATTGAAATTGGAAGAAATATTTCTATTTTTCTCAGTGTAAAGTAATTTGAAATCAGTTTGCTAGGTCCTTTCAAGTGAATTCCATGATGTGACTTTATAGGGTAATATTTAAAATATTTTCTCTAACTAAATTTACAAAATGCACGAGAGAGCCATTATGAAATTTTTGAATTTGAAAAATTGACCATTGGAGTATGGGGACAAGGCCACAATTTTTCCCTATCTGACATAACATGGTCATATCCTAGAAAGGCATAAACTATTGTTAAAGGCCTAATAGGTGCCTCTAGGTTCAATAGAGATGAATAACTCTAAAATAGGGATGTTTGTATGATATTTTATATATTTTCAAGACAATAGACTCTCTTTTAGATTGTGAGTTAGTGAAATGATGAATAAACCAAGTAAGGTAAGGATGTTAATAACAAACATTATCAAACACTTAATGATTAATTTTTATGTGTCTACATTTTCCCTCAATTTATTTTAGTAATGCAATAAAGTGAAATGAATAGAATAAAGTATATACAAATATAAGTGTGCATATACACTTTGTCTTTTGAATGTGAATATTGATCATTCATTATACCTTAATGTGAAACCTGAAAGAGCATGCAATCTAATTTCCATGTAACTTGAAATTGGAGAAGTGATTTCCCCATTGTTAAATAATTTAGAGAAATGTCAAACTTGTGGAAAATTTAGAGTGATAAAATCTTAATTTGTAAACCTTTAAATTCTCTTGAACTGGAAATATTTTATGATCCAAATCTCATTTGACTGTGTAGATTAATTTATAAAATAATTAAAGGGGTGTAACCACCAAATGTAGCTCACTACATCTTGGAAAAGTGAAACCATGGATGTTGAGTGTCATTAGATTCTAATGTGACCCATTTTTATCATGAATGTGAATCACACCATTTTAAACGGATCTAGATTCTATTTGAAACTTTTCAACTTTTAAATTTGTGAACTTTTCAAATTTTAAAACTTTACAACATTTGAAATTTTAAATTTGTGCACTTTGAAATTGTCATGTTGTAACTTGAACATGAATTAATATCATTCCCTTTGTATTATATTAAATTGATATTGAATGACATTTGAATTTTTCAACTATTGAAACCTGTAACTTTTTTAAATTTATACTTTTTAATTGTAGAAATGAGTGCACATGCATGTGTCATGCCTCAAAAATCTAAAAATTTTGAATCATGCTATAATTTTTAAAATTTTATAATGCCATAAATTTAAAATTCAATCATGATGACTTGAATTCTCAATAAAATCCCATTTTGATTCCTCCCTTTTGAGATGAGAGATATACCTTACAAGTCACTTATCTCAAAAGAAGAGTTATGCAAAATATGTAATCATGTAGTAATAATTTGAATAATAGAAATGGATTGCATCATATTTATTTAAATATAATGTTGAATTTTAATATGAAGCATGTGTTAGGTACATATATCATTGAATCCCATAAGCATTGATGTGCATGATATATATCATGACACTAGTAATAAGAATAAAAAATAAGAATAGTGCATGATATTGTTTAATTCTAATTTGGATAAGAGGTTATCATACTTGGTTAAAAAGGTTAAGGATATATAAATAATAGGGCATAAGGGTGAATATCAAATCTACAGTAGTCCAATTAATGTGATAAACTTAGATGTACCATATGTTAAATTTATAAAGCTTAGATAGGCTATTAATGAAAAGTATAAGTATGTTATATATATATATATATATGACATAAAATAAAGTACTTAGATATTTATGATGCTAATACTATGTTAGATATGGTACAAGTGAGAATCAGGTAAGAAGATAATTTTAGATCAATCATCAAATTCTAGATCTGGTGCTTTTAACTCTCTAGACACTTGCATCATCTTGGGATAGTTACATAAACACTCATTTTTAGGTTCAACGTGGCTTATAAAAAATGTGTGCTCAAATAGGATGCAACCACCTAGATGATTCTAAGTTTTTCTTCACCTTTAATGTTATAGCCCTAGATTTACATTTTCAATGTAACCTTGGGTAAAAATGGGATAGTGGGCACACAGTGTTAAGTTGACCCACAATGATTCCATTGTCAAAGGGAACTTTCTACATATCCAATACTCTAGAAAAAGACCTTAGACTCATATAGTTATCCCCTACATGTTATCTTGTATGTGAATCATGTAATATGTGTAAATAAAGTACAATAGTGACCTAGATTATAGCTTGGAAAATATTACCTTATGACTACTCCTTTAGTAATTCAAACATGTAGTTAGGTTGTTTCTTTAACTAATATTAAAAAATAGGGTAGAATAAGAAAGATTTTGGTAACTTGAGTGCTTCTTTAGTGCACTTTTAGTTTGACTTCTAGGTGAGGAATGAATGAGTGTTAATATTGTATTTATACCAATCCTATCGAAAGATAACTCACATTAAAGCACTTAGGCCAACCATTATGATATGTTTAATTTGTAAATTGGATGAATTTAGGGCACTAGACACTTGCGTCGGGCCAGGACAATAACATCAATGCTACTATCTAACTTGGACATTAGTGTTCAAGGAGAAGGAGAGTAGCCACAAGCTCATAACTTATAGAGGTATAAGATAAGTACATTTTAAACACTTTAGGAAAGATTGGATGTCTATGTTATCAATATAAGGTTATTCAGACTAAGAGATAGGCCAAGGGGTATAAGATATAGCAGATGCAAGGATTGCAGAAGTAAGGCATGTGTAAAACTAAGAGGCAACAAGGGTCATGAGTTTTCTAAGTGTAAAATATTTAGGTTCTACATAATCATAAAATATTGTCTACTTTCCTCCCCCCTTTAATCTAGTAATAAAATTACTAATTTAAAAGAAAATAAAAAGTATATGGGTGTGTATACACACCTTGTCTTTACTTGAGTTGAATTTGAGTGATTTGTTGGAGTTGGGTTTGAGTGATTTTTTGGTGGTTGACCTAAAACCAAGAACATGTTATAATTTATAATACATGCATATAATCTAGGTCAAAAGTACTTGAAATATATTTAAATTGAAAGAACAAGGTTTAGGATTATACATGTTTGTTGATATAATTGCCTTGTCTATTGGCAAGTTGTTTTTAAAAAAGATGTATCATTGTAAGGATCTAAAATTGATACTAGGATAAATATAGACAATTATTTAAAGTGCATATATCCAAGGAGATAAAGAGAGATATTGGAAGGCACATGCCCCAACTTTGGAGCAAAAGTGAGTGTCACCTAGCAATTGAGATTAGCTCAACTGCACAACCCATTGATACTTTTAACCTGATGAGTTTGGATGATCAAGTCCAAATTGAAAACTTGGAAATATTGAGTGATTTAATCATCACAACCATAATAAAAGGTGAACCAACTACTATAATAGATTGTCTTGATAAAGTCTATTGGGTATCAATACGTGTAATCATTTTAGAATTTGAATTTGATTTGGATTTTAAAATATTAGGCACATGTTTCATAGAATATGCAACTTAGATTTGTCTCATGTTGAAACTATGTAATAATGGTACCATGTATAAAATTATGCCAAAAATGTGTATTGGAATCATATAACTGTGTGCTTTGGCCAATTTAGAACAACTGTGTAAGTGTGGAGGACATGATTGTAAAGTATGCCCCCACTATATATGGATAAATTTGAAAATGATATAAGTACCCATGTGGAGGACATGTTTCCAAAACATTCCCCCACTATAAACTAGAGATTTTTAAAACTAAGTAGGTGTGGAAAACATGTTTCCAAATCATGCCCATATTGAATCTATGAATTATAAGTACCATACTAAATGGTTGTGAATAACATGCTTTCTAAGTATGCCCCCATTGAATCTAAAACTATGAATGTGTGGAAACCATGTCATCATGACATTCTCCCACTAAGTTTTCAAACTATGATTGTGTGTAAGTCATGTCATCATGACATACTCTAACTAAATCTGCAAACTCGTGTAAGTACCATATATTGTGTGTGTAAATAACATGCTTATTGGGAGATAACTCACATTAAATCACTTAGGTTAACCATTGTAATATGTTTCATTTGTAAATTGGATGATTTGAGGGAACTAGACACTTGTGGCATGCCATGATACTAATGTCAATGCTACTATTTGACTTGGATTTTAGTGTCCAAGGAGAAAGAGAGTTGTCACATGCTCATAACTTGTAAATGTATAAGATAAGTACATTTTAAGCATCCTGGTCAATATGGGATGTTTATGTCATCAATATAAGGTGGTTCAAACTAAGAGATAGACCAAGAGACACAAGATAGAGTAGATGTGAGGCTTAAAAAAGTGATGCATGTGTAAAACTAAGAAGAACAGCCAAGGTCATGAGTTTTCCAAGTGTACAAGATTGAGGTGCTACATCATCACAAAATATCTTGTATAAATATGAATCATGGGACCATAGTGATAAACAATGAGCATACAAGTAATGTTATATAATAGTATGTAATTTACATATAATGTCACACATAAGGCCTAAGTTCTACATAAAAGGGACATTTGAATGTTGCATAAGACATAAGGCTAAGGACCACACACAAAATGGTATAATGATGTCATACATGCAAAAAATTATACACACAATGCCAAGGGCCACACACAATAAGCAAGTTGTAATATATTATGTAGTAAAGAGAGAAGCATAGGCAAATGAGACTAGTGTACACCCATGAAATGTATCAATGTCATTGTTAACAAAATAATATATTCATGTCGCACATGTAAAGTATGAAAAATTAGCAAAATATTTGTATGATGTGTAGCTCAACATGGTATAGATATTGTGGATAAATACAACTTGTTAAATTTCTCATGGAGAACGAAGAGATGCCACCAACTTAGCATGGTTTTTGGGTAATAAGGGAAGATCAACATCTAAACCATGTATAATATGTCTTGTATCACACTCAAAGATATCATGAAAAATAATGTGTATTGAATAATGAAATATGTTATATATCTAACATAAAATAAATAACATATGGCATGAAATATACTCTCAACAATTGAAAATATTTCTTAGGTCTTGATTTTAATTTTTTTATAAATATTTTGAATTTTTTAGAATTTTGAATTACTCGCATTATTTTGAATTTTTGAATTATTTTCATGTTTTTAAATTTTTGAAATATTTACATGTTTTTAAATTTTTAAAATATTTGAATTGAAAATGCTTGAGTAAGGATTTGAAAATAGAATAAAAGGGAAGTATTCCAATAATATTTAAATAGATGCAAAAGCATTATTTGACAAGAGGGAAGGAAAACCATGTTCCCCTGATGTATGTGTAAATGAGTCATAACATACATCTTGATTGATTAAGATAGATATAAAAATACATGCTCGTTAAGGTCAAGAGATAAATATGGTCATGTAAATGAAATGGAAGCTTTAGCATGGTAAGTATGCAATAGTAAGTAAAAATCAGCATTGAAAACGTTTTTAAGGTATTTGATTTGGATTGTTTGAATTGGTTTGAAGAACAAGAGGGAAAGTTCCCAAAGTGAAAAATAAATCCAAGGGACAGAATAACATTTGGATAAGGTATAAAAGAATTAGTAAATGGAGTAAAAGCAAAGAGGCTATATACAAATGGAAGATGTAAGTTTTTAACCAATTATATTAATAATATAAATGTATGCATAACCCATGGCATGATATGAAGGAATGGTTTCTCATGAAGTGAAAATTTTAGATGTCTCTAAATCTAAATTATGATAATGTGATGTAAAATAACCCTCTGAATCGCTATTCATATGCCCATGTGAACCTATATCCTAATGTGCCATAGGAGAAGATGTAATAACATTTAAATGTGGTGAATATTTTTGAATAACCTATTGTTCCTTAGGAGATTAAGACCTTATGTTGTGTTCTACTTTATATTTAGGAGAATGTCATGCTCTTTAGAACTAACTAAATATGTTTATGTGTGACTGTATCATACTCATAAGTAGATTGAGAAACTGATTCTATAATATGTTTGTACTCGTTAATAGATGGAGAAAGAGATTTTTTAATATTATTATGCTCACTAATAAATGAAAAAACTATAATGTGACTGGAATTTGTAGATCATTCTCTTGAATAGTTATATAGACTATTTTATATCCATATTGCTCAATGATTGTGATAGGAAGTTTTTCCATAAAAGAAGTAAATAGCATTAGTTCCAAGGGTATTCATATTGGATTCTTAAAATTTTGACCACTTTATTATCATGATTATATTTTAGACATTTATGCACTGTATAAAGTAATACTCTAATATGTTGTATCCAAGGGCATCTTAATATCATATCAAATACCCTTATGTTTGGTATAACAAATAATGGAGTAGGCACTATAAGAGGTCCCACTTGTAAATGTATCACTATATGTCAAAGAGTATCCCATGTATGACCATAAAATTATTTTAAAACTATATACATATCTCATAAATATTTCTATGTATAACCAATAGAGTATAGGAGTGTTATGGTGCACACATTTTCACTTAATTCATTATCTAACATAACACTACATATGGATTTATTGTCCACATATGCTTGAATAAAAATTGCATGTCTATCTAAATCATCATAAGTAATTTAATTATCATTAAATGTGATAATAGGATGTGATTTTTGTTTGCTTGTAGCTATACTAATGACGTTATCAAGTGGATTCCCATATGTAGGAGGATGAGGATGGGTGTTATATGCATAATGTACTTTAGAATAATCCTTATTATTTGATTTATGATTATGAAAATTATATATTTTTACACTTTGATATTTGCATTTTTAATTTGTTTATGGCTTATCCTTTTCATTATGTGCACTAATATCAATAGTGTTCTCATCTATAAGATCTTGAATCTTTTTCTTAAGCATAAAACATTTGGTTGTAGAATTCCCAATTCATCTATGGTAGTTACAATATGCATTACCATAGAAAAAAATTAGATTTTTATTCACTTCCATTTGTGGAGGAAGATTGATGATGTTGCATTAAGTATCCTTTGCAACAATACATTATGAGGTGAAAGTGACCTTAATAATTGCCTCCTTGGTGGAGCTAGTAGTTAAAGATTTTGTGGTGGTTCTGAAATAACAGTGATTATAATATTTAGCTCATTCATGCTTACATGTGGTTTAAACTTATAATTTTCATTGATTTTAAATTTGAATTTTGAATTACAAGGAACACTTGAAGTATACTTAATCTCTTTCAAAATAATCAATTTGACCTCATGTTCTTTAACTATATGGCATAGTTCATCGAAAGATTTAAAATTATCCAACATAATTGACTCTTGAAGTGGAGATAAATCTATACATTTGAAGCTCATTATCAATCATTTAATTTGTCATTTTTGATAGAATAGTCTTGTATCTTAGAATATATTCACTAAGTATTTTATTGGACCTAGGTTTGAGATTTGAAAATTGAACACATGATAGCTTTTCACCAATGTTGATAGAAAAGTGTATTAAAAACTGATTTGCCAAAGGGTTGAAAGCCTTTATTGATTGAATAGGAAGATCATATAACCATATAAGAGAATATTTTTTGAGACTTCTTAGAAATATATTTGTTAACAATTTGTCATTATCTAGATAGTCTAGTCAAGTTGCATGGAATGCATGCATATGTTGTTTAGAACACATTTACCTTCATATATAATAAGTTTAGGATCCACAAATCCAACTAGTGATGAGCATATAACCATATAAGAGAATATTTTTTGAGACTTCTTAGAAAGAGATTTGCTAACAATTTGTCATTATCTAGATAGTGTAGTCAAGTTGCATGGAATACATGCATATGTTGTTTAGAACACATTTGCCTTCATATATAATAAGTTTAGGATCCACAAATCCAACTAGTGATGAATAAGATGAAATTTTGGGTGCCAAAGGGTTATGCATCAAGGAACATGAGTCTATATAATGGATAGGATGAGAGATATTTTTCCCAATGTTAGTTATCTTAGATTGTAAGACAATAAGTGCATGTTCAAGAGGAGCATTTGGAGAGGTAATTGGAGCAGTGTAAGTAACATGAGTAGGAATATGCATAGATATATTTTTTGATACCAAGTGATGTTCCCAATCCTACATATGATGTTATATGTGTATAAATAGGTATGGATGCAATGGTAAAAGTAAAAACATTGGAAATAAAGGATGTAACAACTCTAAAAGGCAATTATTGTGGGATAGATGTGGCCAATTTAGTTTGATTCTCAACTTTGGATATTACAAGAAGACTAATTATATTATTCAACTCATGTAATTTTTATTAAAAACCTTAATTAAATTTAAATAATTATTGTACTTGATTTTGATCTACTATATTAAGCTCGTGTGGATCAATATGAGTGTCATTTTCATTATGCCCACCATACTCTTATTTATTAATTTCAATGGGAACTTCATTTTTAAGAGATGAAGGAATTTTAAAAGTATCATTGTTAGTTTGATTAAAAAACATCATGACTTTCCATTGTAGAAGAAGTAAAACTAAGTTTTATATGTGAAATAAAAATACCACTTAATCTAGCACTACACCTTAGAGGTATATAATACAATATTAATCAAGCAATGATAATAATGTATGAATATAATACAAGCAAAAATAAATATATGAGGGTGATCTAGGAAAGCGTTTGAATGATTTTGCGGGATCTCAAATATACTTGCTTATTTTTTGATTAGTTTAAGCCCAATGTTTTACTAGTACTAAGTACAAAGGTATAACCATGCTTGTATCCACTAACCCTA
The DNA here is from genome assembly GCA_037957365.1 of Torreya grandis. Lineage (NCBI taxonomy): Eukaryota > Viridiplantae > Streptophyta > Pinopsida > Cupressales > Taxaceae > Torreya > Torreya grandis. The sequence goes on along the minus strand of JARHVA010003671.1, from coordinate 750,854 downwards.
CTTTTAAGGGTAAAATGAGAGTAAATTCCCTAGATAATATGATCTTCTTAGGTACACTAGAAATAAAATGGCTAAAAGAGGCTTACTGTGCCCTATGCATTTTTGATATATTGTGAGGTATGTGGGAACTATAGATTCCCATATTTGGTACAAGCATAATTTCATATTATGTTTTTTATAGCTTTACATGTTTATACATTTTGACAAAGAGTTATGCATTTAGTATTTTGGTCTTACATGGACCATTTTGGTTCAAGTTCCTTCTATTGCTTTTATCTCATCATTCATATCTTTTTTTTAATCCAATATACCCTTTTCTAATGTACTTCAAGGATCCCTACCTGTGTTCTAATCATTTCTATGTTTTTATCCCCCAAACATTACTTTTGGCTTAAGACACTAGCATTAATGGTAGTGTCTAGAGTTAATGGTAGTTTCTAGCCTTATCTTTTGATCATTTTCTATACTTTTCATCTTGTGACCATTTTTTAAGCCCCATATGTTTATTATTATCTTTCACATGCCACTAGGTTCTAATTCAAAACCAAAAGAGATACCTATATATACAAAAGTATGGTATAATTTATAAGACACAAAGAAAGATTATCAATTAAAATATGCTTTATCTTATTCAAAGGCTATTGAATTTCATTATATTTAAAATTTCTAAAATTATAAATCTAAAGTACTTGAGGGTCAATTTTCATTCACAATGATTGTACCAAGGGTTGTAATAAGAGAAAGAGCATATAGTTACACAATCACCATTATACACAAATACCTAGAGGGATAACTACATATGATTCTAAGGCCCTATTTAGAATATATGGCTATGTAAGCAGAAATTAGAAATATCCAAGTTACTAGGTTAAATTGACTCACATGTTAATCCATTTTTATCAAGCTACAAGAGGTCAAAAAGAAAAAGGAGATAGTGTTTTTTTAATTTATTGTATTGCAAACATGGTTATACCTATTCATAAGGAAAAAATAGGGCCACAAGTAGAATAACAACTTTAGGGAAATTTTGGAACATTTTCAATGAATATTTAGGGTTAGACACCTACATCAATGATAGTGCCCTAAGGTGATGGTAGTGACCAAGATGAAAAAATAGTCAAAATGCAAAACAAATAGAACATGAATCTCTTTCATTAGTCTGAAATGAATTTGAGTCATTGTTGTAGTTAAAAATAGAACACTAAACAAGATATGTTATCTTTACCCTTTGGTTGTAAAGTATTTGTTATACTTATTGCACATGATTAAATATATTAATTTCTAATAAATTGTGTTATATATATATAACACAATTTATTAGAAATTAATATATTTAATCATGTGCAATAAGTATAACAAATACTTTACAACCAAAGGGTAAAGATAACATATCTTGTTTAGTGTTTATATATATATATATATATATATATATATATATATATATATATATATATAACATGTTATACAAATAACATGTTTTAATGTAACAAATTAATGTTTAAATTATATATATATATATATATATTGTTACATTCAAACATTTTATCTATATAGTGTGTTTAGGTTATAGACTTATTTCACATAAAACATTCTAGTGAACCTGAATTCTATGTTTGAACCAAACCCTAAAATATCACTAGGGTTTCTCCTTCCAAAAACCTTATTTTCATATTTATGTATTTATTTTCAAGATCTACATTTATTTTTCATGAGCATAGCTTAAGGAATGCTTCTCTATATTTTTCCCCTAAGCTTTATATTATTTTTATTTGTGGTTGTGTCCAAACTTAGAAAGATCATCATGGATGTTATTATTGATAACCTTAATAAACCTCACCCTTTTGACCTTTTTCTTAATCTTTATTATGATCAATATATTCTTTATGAAGATCTTATGGCTAAGAAAAATTGTAATACACAATCTTCCTTTGTAGCAACTCCTTCCAATTACACCAATGAAAATACCACTAATGAAAATGCAAATATTTATGAATCCTTATTCATCCTATGATTATGATTTTGATTCCACATATTTTGAAAAGGAATGTGATGATCCTAATTTTCATTTATATCCTACATTGTGTGTTTATGATTCTAGTGATGAGGTACTCAAGCAAACAAAATATGAATCAATGTTTGAATTTACATCTTATTTAGTCGATGATGAACTTGATATAAAGAAATAATTTTTCCATTATTTTCAAAATATTTAAAGCATTGTTCAAATTAAATATTCAATTCCTTCTTTAGTTGATACAAATACAAATAGTGAACTTACTTCTCTATCTCTAGCTCTAAATGATACAAATGTATGTACTACTTCTCCCCCTATCCTTTTAGGTTGAAAGACTAAAATGATAATGCTACTCAAAATAATGCAGATACATGTTCTTATACTTTATTCCAATTCATGAAAAACATAAAACCACATTTACAAAAGGTTTCCTCATGAAATAATTTCCTAATTCAAGTAACAATAATGGAATTCAAGATGTAAATGTTAGTAAAGATAATATTCCTTTATCATATTACAATCATGTATCAAAATTATAAAGTGATATTTTTTATTCTATCCCTTCCTAATTTGAATTCGAAAATGAAAGTGAAACTTACATTTATCCTACCTATGGTGATATTTCAAGAAACATAGAACATGCTTTTATTTCTCCCTCTTTTATATTTTATGCTACATAGAATGTGGCAATCATAAATAAATATAATGAAGTCATATCCCCTATTCCTATCGTATGTCATGAAATTAAAAATAGTCTAACACCTTGACAAGTTAGTGGTATTAACCTTCGTGAAATCTAAAATAATATCATAACTTCTCTTGACTCATCATGTAAAATGGATGTCCCTTTAACTAATGTTTCCAAGACATGTGATGATCCTACCTTAGAATACAAGGATGATGGTAAAGATCCCATTCTTCTAATGTTTCATGTGGATGGTAATTTACAACCTATATGTGCCTCTCTAACCTCTTTACCAAATCCTCTTAATGTCATTATATCTATGATGAATAAAATAAGAGACCTTCAAATTTGGATGAATATTACTAGGTTTCAAGTGTCCTCCCATGAGGCTAATAATATCCTAGAGGACCCACCCCTTACACAGAAGTCCTTTGATCATCATTATCCTTCCAATTTTATCATGCTAATTTTTATTCTTTCAATGGTCAAGGATATCATGTTAGTTATTTGAGACAATATATAAATTATTTTAACCATTGGGCCAAAGATGAGTTCTTATTACTTAATGCTTTCCATATAAGCTTAACTCAAGAAGCTCTAGATTGGTTCTATATTCTTCCAGATTGTTCTTTACCAACCTTTAAATAACTTGACAATGTATTCTTATCTAATTTCCATAATAATAAGTTACCAAAGCTACCATTAGATCATTTACATGGCTTAACTCAAAATGAGGATGTATCCATTCAAGACTATGTTATTAAATTTAAGGATATCTTATATTCCCTAAATTATTTCCCCTCAGATTTAAAAGTATAATTCATATTTAGTAGGGGTCTTATTTATCCACCTCAAGAAATAACATGGCATAAGCACTTTATTTATTTTGATACTTTTTATTAGGATGTTCATAAATATGCATGTGCACAAATACCGTTATTGAATCACCTTTCACTTCACCTAAACATGTTACAAATAATTACTATAAAATGGAGTAAAAAGACAAGAAGGGTCATGAGCCACTTGAAATACCTTCTTTCAAACCATCACCACATACTAAGGAATAAATAGTAAAAATTTTATATAAAATAAGGGAACCTACATACATAATACCTCTTACAGTTAAAACATATACCTATACTAAGAGGCACCAATTTAGTTTGATCAGTGAAGGGATATACCACATAATATATTGCATACAATATTGGATAAATGGTTGATTGCTCTTCCTCCAAACTACTATCATCCACCACATAGATTTGAAAAGGTGAAAGGACAACCATTTTTCATCTACCATGACATTAATGGATATAATGATATAATTATTTTTCATCATGATAAAAGATATCACAACTTATAGATCGAGGGATCATTTCATTTCAGAAAGACACATTGAGGTCTCTTTCCCATACTTCTTATATAGGTCATTATAGTATGGTTGAGACATCCAATTATGATATTTTTAAAGAATGTGTGGCCCATTAACCTTCATAGAAATCAACCACTATAATAAGTCCTTATCCTAATGTACCTTCTACTACAATTTATCTTTTCCACACTGATCTTACCAAGGAATCATTTTATTGATTGAGCTCTCACTATAAGGACACATGGAAAAAGTATTGATCCAAATTTGATAGAGCCTACTCACATACATACACAACATATTTGGGTCCCAAAACTATCATGTGAAGATACAAATCATATATATACACTTGGTACTTCTATAGATACGCTAGTTACAATATTACAACTAAGATCGTGAAACTAATTACCACTTGATCATTATATTCAAGCTTTCTTATTTCTAACTAAATTCCATTGCATATGGTGATTTCATCAGTATCACTAAATAACAAACTTAACAATTTAATTTCCAAAATATTTTATCATAACCACATATATTACATATAAATATTTCTTACACAAAGTAAAAATTACATCACTTTAAGTAGTAAGCAATACAAATTCACGTCCATTTTGAGTTATGATATAAAAATGAAATATCATTATATATATATATATATATATATATATATATATATATATATATATATATATATATATATATATATATGTATGTATGTATGTATGTATGTATGTATGTATGCATATGTATACATGTATACATATATACATATATACATATATACATGTATATATGTATATATGTATACATGTATACATATATATACATACATACATACATACATATATATATATACATACACACACAGATATATATATATATATCCAAACTGATCTAAATTTCATACAATACACAACATTAGTCATAAGTAGGGGCCATACCCTTGTGTCTATATGAATCATCATCATCATATATCTCCATAAATATCACATCCATAGATGTGTAAGCTCATAAATAATGTATAGGCCTATGATATTAGGATCGATCCCATAGTATATCTTCCAATTAACCAAGATGATGTAGTGTTTGGTCATGCTATTGATGAAGAGCATCAAAGTGATCAATCAAAACCTACATAATCTTAGTCTAGCTTTGCTATGGGATGTCTTGTCTATCCAACTCTATAAGTAATTCATCATGATTGGTGACTATTGTATATGATGCTAACACTAATCTATAAATAGGATCAAATAAGGGTAGATGAGCACCCACAATATCTATAAATATCTACAAAACCATCCCTATAAATATCCATGGGCACACTCTAAGTTAGGATTTGTATGGTGTGACCTACCATCAATTAATAATCTTGATTACCTACAACTAATGATCATAAATACATAATTAGATACACTTATTATATAAATTTACCCAATATCTTATCAATACAAAGGTGAATATACATAACATACTCACATGTGGCTCTAATACTAACCTCATCTAAATATTTTGGACCTATGGGGTCTCCACCATGTCTACCTCCATCATCACCACCCTAACATACATGTACTACACTAGGGGGAAACAATCACTAGAAATAATATTGGCCATCAATCACCTTCCCACCACTCTATATAGGCCTTCATGAATCCATCATCATCACTTGCAGCCAATGGTAAAATTGGATCTCTCTTTCTAATTGGAAAAGGGGCCAAATCTGATGTTGACAGATTCAATCTATCATTTATCTTATGGTTATCTCTCATTATTCAATGCCATAGATATGGATCTGAGGGCACCCCTACTCAATAACAAACTATCATAACATGTGATCATATTTAAATCTCTCATAATGTCTAGGAAAGTGATGATCCAACCATATGCTAGCGTAAACATGACAAAACTCTGGTGCATCTTCAGCCCACCCTACAAATATTACATATGACTACCATAAAATCTTGTCTGGCGTTAATCAATCCACTATAATAAGATATTACATAGTAGTAATTTATCTACAATAAGGCACCAACCATAGTGATATAAAAACCTATGGGTGTCTCCGCCTTGTTAAAGGCCCACCAACTAGTCACACAACTAAAATGTGATCATATGCCCATACATTCAAAAGTGTATCACCCCCTAAGTTTCCACCCTTTGTCTCCAATAAAAAACTATATAAATCTATGTAAAAATGGGCTACCATCATACACCCAAATAAAATCTCACTCCTTGATCCTCATTGTGATGAAAAATGTGGTGGATCTAATAGGATATCACTACTCCACTACCATTAAAAGCTATAAAATATTCTAGTATATAATTTAAAAACTTTCACAGTTGTAAAACATTAGCTCTAATAATAGTATCCAAGCAAATATTAATGCTCAACTATGTATCTATCAATTGTTACCCATTAAATTACATATGAGACCTCTAAATTAAACCAATGCTAGCATCCTTGGATACCTATGCCCGATCCCTTATGATAGCCAACCTCAAAATCTAAGAAACATCCTTGAAAGTAATCATCATCTCCCATATTGGGAGCTATAAAGTGTAAGTGTTTACATTCCATCTCTCAATTAATGATGTCATGAGATGGATATCATATGGTACCTAACTTAAATGAGCCACATATCCCAATCCTACCTAGTCTATAATACCCTAATCAACATCATCCAATCTAAGCTTAGTAAGGGTATAAAAATACATGCCATGCCAAAACTCATGGATATGCACATCCTTTCGCATAAATAAACAATAAAAAAACATCTATCAATTATTAATTCTAATCAATTCCAAACATATTTTAAAAACTAAAATTCTAAAAATCTAGTGGATGGTAGTGTCAAATGATACAATCTAGTGGATGGTAGTGTCAAATGCTACAATCTATTTAGGATGGTAGGGTAGCACACTATTATTCAAATTCAGATGTTACTATCAAAATCTCAATGGTATTATCTAAAATTGATGATGATATTGTTTGTCAACTTTAAAAAATTAAAAATGAAAATGAAGAAATAAAACTATAAAATATTCAAAATTTATTCTAATTATCAACTCCTTAAGGTCCTATCCTTTTAAAATGGACCAAAGTAGCTCAAATATAATTGGTCATACAACTCATTTGTGAGGCATTTTCAAATGGCTCTAGAGCACTTTTTTTTGAAAATTTAAAATTCAAAATTATTTTCAAAAAGTCACTATATATCTGTTGACCTTTTAATTATCAGAACTTCAAAGGACCATATATTGAGCATCATTTCCCAAAATTCAAATCCAAAAGTTATGTTGGGATCCATGTAACAAGCCCTTTTGTACTATGACAATTTTATAACTAATTTACACGCATCTAATATCACATAAAAAATCCAACCTAGGAACCATTCAAAAATTAAAATATCAGTGCACATTACTACATTTCATGTTTACAAACTCTCTAAGGCATATCACCAATAAGAAACTAAATCTCATACCCTTAATATATATACATTACATCCACTACATCATTTTTTGATGTAGTCACTACCATATTTTACTCACCACACTGCAAAAGGGGGGGCATGTCATAACAAAATGACCCCCATATTTCCATAGTTTTCAGATTTCATTGGTGGCATGTCATAAAGACATGACCTCCACACTTACTCAATAATAATCAATGGGGGAATCATAAAGACATGACCTCCACACTTTCACAATCTACAGTTCAATTTAAGGATTTAGATAGACATTTGGGATAAAATTATACACATTAGCACTAAATTTCATAGATTTGGGACATAGTTCCTCATATTTATGGTACTTTTAATATACATAAAATGTAGATAAAAAATATATATTGCTCATACCAGACATGACAGGGTGCATGAATAGAGTTCATTCTTTGTATTATTTACCAAATGCATTGATTTATCTCCTAAATTCATGAGATTATAGAAAAATCACCCAAATGCACTGATTACATCATGAAGTATTATTATCAAACCTTATTTGTCTACAATAGTTGGTTATTTTTATAGATTAAAGGGATTAAATAATTTAACCTCACTACTATACCCCTAACCTATCACATGTATTGAGATACAAATAACTGACTTGTAGCTTACTTATCCACCTTTTATGTTATATCACATTTCTCTATGCATTCATTTGGTCAATAGGTCATCCTATGGAGTAACCATGGCCTAGGTATACTATAAATAGGAGGTAGTGGGTAGTTGGTTATCATCATATTATGAATTATACTCTTATTAAAGCTTGTGGAGGTTGGCCCCTCAAAATGGTTGGTCTTTTATTCATATATTCTACTATATTTCAATCATATTGTGATCTATTATTGTTATTCCACTTTATTATTTAAGTAATTTCATTATAAGTGGTATCAGAGCTATGATTTGGGTAATATTACGGGTAAAACCCTAATTTTATATATTTGCTTATATCTTTCAATCCAAAACAAATTTTCTTGAAAATTTTTTACTGAAGTTTGAGAATTAGTCAAGGACATCACAAAAAAATTAGAATTTAGAGTTTAGTTTTGTGTGAGTTATTTTTATTTTAATGTTTTTCATAAATTCACATAATAGTGTGTAATTCAAGGAATTATTTTGAGTTATTTACATTTTTGGAAATCTTAAAAAAATCTAGCTGGGGTGTGTTCTTTTTATTTTATGATTTGAGGCTAACATAAGTACAAAAATGCTTAGTCAAAGTTGGGTCAAAAGTGCTAATTAGGATCCACATTATCAATCCCTTTCATGGCATGACCACAAACTAAGGGTCAAGAAAAGCATTCTAAAACTCTAGGTAAAACTTCTAAAAAGGAAGAGATGGAGTCATAAGTGGGAGTTACTGGATCCTTTGTACCATGGTTATTTGAGATAGATCACAAAGTGAGCCAGCTTGACTATAGTGTGTAAGGCATTCAAAGTGAAATGTAAGGCATACAATCTGATATAAAATCCATACAATCTAGTTTGGAAAATATCATGATGGATTTTTAAAAGTAATCATCCAAATCATCCAGATATCACTATTACTTAACCCCACTAGGGTGGATCTCAAAACAAGTCTAATCCAAATCCAAGTACCTTGCCACAAAGGAAACTATTACCAAAGGTAGATATGTATAAATCTAATATAAATTGTCCACTCAATTGGATCAATAAAATGGAGAATATTTTTGATCTACATTAGATCTCATGTGGATAGAAGCTTGCCATGGCATCCTTGTATCTATAACCTAAACAATTCATTTGGTATCAATGGTTGTGTGCTTAAAATAAAAATATGACTCTTAGTGTCACCTAGTCATTTTTTATAAAGGAGATTCAATTACATTATAAAAATAATGTGATAGAGAATTACTTCAGTCAACTAGAAAAAATATGATAGTCTAGCTCAATCAAGGATTATATTCATTATTTTCTATCTTTACATGTGAAGATAATTTTTTATCAGAACCTAAATGATCTATTTTTGGGTGACCTCAAGGACCACATTCAACATGAGGTATGCATGTTTAATCCACTTAAGGCTTTTGATTCTATTATCATGGAATGTAGGGCCTAAGAAATATTCATAGCCAAAAGAATCAACCATTGACTCACTTCAGAGATTGTAGCTTATTGACACCATCATTTCCTCCACCTACCAGATTGACCTCTCAACAAATTGAAGAGAATCATGCAAAAGGATTATGTTTTGACTATGATATCAATTGGAGCAAAGGACATAGATGTGTTGAGAATAATTTTTTGACATTGATGGATCTAATGAAGATGATGAAGAGGATGATTCCTCTAATGATGATGAGGAATAAATAGAGGAGGTATCTGAAGATACCTAGCCTATGATATATTTTCATACGCTTTCATGTATTATCACTCCTTAAGCACTTAAGGTGGTGGGTTCCCTTAAGAAATAAAAGGTGACATTGTTTATTTACTCAAGGAGCACACATAACTTCATCAACCATAATTTTCCACTTGATTGAACTATTTCATTTACCTAGCACCTGAATTTCAAGTCATGATTGTAAATGGTGGCACAGTCAATTATTTAGGGAAATGCCATAGTATTAAGATTGTTATGTGCAAGTAAAATCTATATTCTCCTATGTTTGATATACCTATGGGTGGTGTAGACATTATTTTGGAAGTCGTATGGCTCACAACATTGGGTACAATTGAAATGAACTTTTAGGAACTATTCATGTGATTTTATTCTAAAGGAAATAAAATTGAACTACATGGATTACAAGTAAAATATCCATAATTAGTTAGATCACATCAGATGATAAAGATCCTAAAAAATGGGGTAAAAGTATTTATATCATGACTATGTTCCATAGAAGTTCAACCTATAAAGGCATCTACACATCCCAATCTACAAATGATTCTTGATGACCACCCATCTATTTTGGGGGCCATACCAAAAAGAATACCATGAAAAAGAGAACATGATCATGTCATTCAATTAATTCTAAGGAATTAACCACTAAATATTAGACCACATAGATATACATGTGTATAAAAGAGTGAAATAAAAAATATGGTCCATGAGATGTTAGAGGTAGGGATCATTAAGCACAACTGAAGTATTTATTCATTTCCCAGTGGTAATGGTGCATAAGAAGGATGACACATGGAGGATATGCCTAGATTACAAGGAACTCAACAAGTAAACCATCAAAGATAAGTTTTCTATTCTAGTAATTGATTATTTACTTTATGAGTTGCATGGTGTTGTTTATTTCACAAAATTGGATCTTCATTTGAGGTACCATAAAATTAGAATCAGGGATGAAGATGTTTATAAAACCACTTTTAGAACTCATGAGGGCCATTATGAGCTTTTGGTAATGCCATTTGGTCTTAAAAATTCACCATCTACTTTTCAAAGCTTGATGAACATTATTTTAGGCCCTTTTTAAGAATGTTCAATTTGGTTTTCTTTGACGACATATTGATTTATAGTAAGACATGGGAAGCACACTTTCAACATTTGAAATAGGTGTTGATAGTTTTAGAACAACATCAAATTTATGTGAATCCATCCAAATGTGATTTTAAAGTATAGGAGGTAGAGTACCTAAGTCACATTATATCCCATGAAGGTGTCAAATTTGATCCTCAAAAGATCAAAGCTATGGTGGAATGGCCAGAGCCCAAAAATATTAAAAACCTCTGAGGGTTCCTAGGACTAATAGGTTATTATCAAGTATCTATGAAAGGTTATGGTAGCGTATAAGCTCCACTCATTGAATTGATAAATAAGGATGCCTTCCACTAGAATGATGTATCCACTAAAGCATTTGAGAAATTGAAAGTAGCTAAGTGCACCACCCCATTTTTGGCTACTCCAAACTTATTAAAGACATTCATTTTTGAATGTGATGCTTCCAGGTAAAGGTTGAGAGTAGTACTAATGCAAGAAGGAAGACCCCTTGCATTTGAGAGTCATTAATTCAAAGGTTAGAATCTAAAAAAACTTATCTATGATAAATAAATGATGGATATTATTCATGCAGTTAAATAATGGAGGCCCTATATAATGGGTAGACACTTTAAGGTGAAAAAGCATCATGATAGTCTTAAATAATTTTTGGAGCAAAGATTATCATCTAAGGAACAACAAAATTGGGTAACAAAAATGTTGGGTTATGATTTTTAAATCATATACAATAAAGGTATAGATAATGTAGTAGTAGATGCATTATTTAGATAGGATACATCCATAGAAGCATTATTTTGTGCAGTGTCTATGTTACAGGTAGATTATGTGGATGAAGCCAGGTTAGAGTAGAATCAATACAAAGATACATAGGTTTTGATTTAGAATATATAACAAGGCTCTATATCCCCTAAAAAAATTGAATGAAAAGGTGATGCCCTATGGTATAAAGATATGTTATACTTGTGCAAATATTTAGAGCTAAAGCATAATATTATTACAAAGTTTCATGCATCTCTAATTGGGGGACACTTTGGGTTCTTGAAAACTTATCATATAATCAAGCATGAATTATTTTTGAAATTAACCAAGGGAGATTTACAAAATTTTATTGAAATATGCTTGATATGATAACAAAACAAAGGTCAAATAGTTAAGACCCCAGGTATGTGACAACATTTAGCAATTCCTAGTCAAAGGTGAGAGGAGGTCTAAATGGATTTCATCATATGGTTGCCTTATTTTAAATGTAAGAATTTTATCTTGGTAATTGTAGACAAGCTTTAAAAATATGTTCATTTTTGTTCCCTCTCACACCCATTTACATCAAGTACAATAGTGGCTATTTTTCAATATGTAGATTTAAAATTACATGAAACCCAAAAAATAATTGTAAGTGATCATGATCCTATTTTCACTAGTAATTTTTGAACTAAATTATTTTCCTATTTAGGTACTCAGCTAGCTCATATCTCATCTTACCACCCCCAATATAATGGATAAATATAAGTTGTCAACAAATTTTTAGAGGGGTATATCCTTTGTTTTGTATTGGATAAGCAAGAACATTGGGTTAAATGGATACCACTTACAGAATGGTGGTATAACATATCTTTCCATACCTCTTTTAAAATATCCCCATTTCTAGCACTATATGGTTACCATATACCTTCCATCACTTCTTCCTTAAGGGTGAAAACTAAGGGTTTAGATAAGAAGGAGCACATTCAACATCAACAAGAGGTTTTGGCTAGTTTGAGAGATAATTTGGCCTTGGAAAAAAACAAGATGAAGTAGTGAGTAGATCAACACCGTAGTTAGTAACTTTTTGGCATTGGTGATTGGAAATTTGTACATTTATATCCTTACAAATAGATGTCCTTAAATAATATAAAAAGGATTAAAAAAATTCTCATAAGTAGTATGACCCTTATTAGGTTCTAGATAAAATTGAAGGTGTGGCTTACAAGCTGGTGTTGCCTCATTCATCTCGCATACACCTAGTATTTCATGTTTCCTACTTAAAGAAGATCATTAGACATAAAGTTTCAGCCTAGATAGAGCTATCAGAACTATATGGATAAGAATTAGTCATTTTGTAACCAAAGAATATATTACACACATGTATAAAGAGGTTGAGAACTAGAAAGATTAAGGAATATCTGATCAAATGGAATAACTTGAGCAGTGAGTATGAAACTTGGGAGGGTGAAGATTTTCTACAACATAATCCATAGTTATTCAATGTTGAGGACAATATTGGTTCAAAAGGGAAGGGCATGCAATAGCCCTAACCTATCACATGTAGTAGGATAAGAATAGTTGATTTGTGGCTTACTTATCCCTTTTTGATGTTATATCACATTTATCTATACATTCATTTGGCTAGTAGGTCAGCCTATGCAGTAACCATAGCCTATGTAGACTATAAATAGGAGGTAGTGGGTAGTTTTTTATCATCATATTACTAATTATACTCTTGTTGAAGCTTATGTAGGTTTCCCACTCAAATTTGATTGTCTTTTGTACATATATTCTGCTATATTTTAGTCATATTTTAATCTATTATTGGTATTCCACTCTATGATTGAAGTAATTTCACTACACTCACTAGATTTATAAATTATTTTGATTAAATCAACCAAAATCACCAAACTTGTAGGATGAACTTGATTAAATCACTCACCCTAGGTCAGGTTATATAAATGTTAACACTTGAGTTGTGCTAGTTGGGATGTAATATTTTTGACAGTCATAGAACCACTCTCCTTATACCAAGTTGGGGGCATGATTACTTCCCAACCCTCCTTGTACAGATATGGAACTTCTAGGGTGAAATCCATATAAACACTTATGTACTCACTCATTTTATTTTCCATAAAATGGATGAGGTCTAAAGCCTCATTCTACTTCACCAATTTTCATAGCCTAGGATAATTACTATGCAACATATATACAAGTGTATTATATCCATGTTATTTATTTATCTAGATATTTTATATTGTTTCTCATTTTCAAATTATATATGATGATTACATTGTGACATGATTTTGGTTGTATGTAATATTCAAATAATGGGTTCAAATAGAGCTCAAGTAAAGATAAGGTGTGTTATACAACTGAGGTATGAATTTTATTTCCTTTTAAACTGGTAATTTGATTTTCATGCATTACTAGATTAAAGGGGGGAATATAGATACACATATTTGGTACAATAATAGTTTCATGGTATAGTTTTCATAGCTTTGCATGTGTAGACCTTTTGATAGAGATTTAGGCATCCAGTGGTGCAATCTCACATATACCCTTTTGGTTCATGTTCCTTATATTGATCTTATTTGATCGTTCATATTTTTTGTTATCTAATATACACTTTTCCAATGTACTTCAGGGATTACTACATGTATTTTGATCTTTTATATGTTTTTATACTCTACACACTAATGGTGGCTTAGGACTCTTGCATCGATGAATTTTTAAGCCCTATATGTTTATTTTATTATTGGCTTTCATGTGCCACTAGGTTATAATTCAAAATCAAAGGATTTATATATTAAAAAGTATGGTATAGTTTATAAGACACCAAGTAATATTCTTAATTAACATATGTTTTGTCTTATTCAAAAGCTATTGATTTGTATTATATATAAAACTACTAAAATTTTAAATCTAAAGTATTCAAAAGTCAATTTGCATTTGCATTACTTGTACCAAGAGTTATAATAGGAGAAAGAGCATATAGTTGTACAATCACCATTACACACACACACACACATACCTAGGAGGGAGAACTACATGCAATTATAAGGCCCTCTTCAAAGTATATGGCTATGTAGGTAGCACTTAGAAATAACTGGGTTGCTAGAGTTAGCTCAAATAATGTGTTAACCCCTTTTTACCAAGTTATAGGAGGTCAAAAAGTAAAATGAGCTAAGGTTTTGCTCATTGACTATATTGCATGCATAATTCTACCTATTCAGGAGCACATAATGGGTCCATAAGTAACATCACAACTTTAATGAAAATTTAAATTATTTTCAGTGAATATTTAGGGCTAGGTGTCATATTTTGACACATGTGTTGATGGTAGTGTCTTAAGGCAACAGTAGTGTCCATGCAGTAAAAATAGTCAAAATATAGAACAAACAGAATGTAGAGATCCTTCACTAGTATGAGATGAATCTAAGTCACTATTGTATTTAAAAATGGAACATTAAATAAGATATGTTCTCTTTACCCCTTAGTTGTATAATATTTGCTATATTTATTGCAAAAGCTTAAATAGGTTAATTTACATTAAATTGTTATATATATATATATATATATATATATGAACATTACTTTATTACATTCAAACATTTTATTTGTATAGTTTATTTAGGTTATAGACTCATTTCACATAAAACAGAAACTAAATTATGTGTTTAGTGTTGTACAATGGCTATGAGTATTGGGGTAAACCCCTCGCACTGTGATGTCTATAAACAAAACATTGGGTAGCCCTTCACTATAACTACTAATTAGTTTTAAAACTACCAAAACATAATTTATAAAATAAAGATAAAATTAAATCAAAATATTTTTATGTATAAAAATCAATAAATTTCAACTCTAGGTCGAAAGAAAGAGCTTATGTGTTAGATTTTATCCAAGGTGATAATACAAACTTATTCAATGTTGGATTATTCCAAGGTTGAAAATTTTGAATTTTTTTGTTTTGAATTAATATCCAAGGTGAAGGTTGTTTCTTTTTAGTGTCAAGAATTTATAGAAGTTTACTAAAAACCTAGTATAAAAATCAAGGGAACAACAAGCAATGTTCTAAAAATAATAGGTTCATCGGAATGTTTAATTTAATTTTAATTGAATGAACTCAAATTAATAGAATTAAACTATTGAAATAAAAATGTTAGAATATACATATCTAATAATAAAATACATTATGCTACAAATTTTTATAGAATTTAGAATTTGCTAAAAATAGTAAATGAGACTAAGAATATGCAAACCTCTCTAAAATAGAAGTTTTTCTAATTGTGTAGACTGAAAATGAGTGGAAAATGCTTTAAATTACTTTTAAATATTTTCATGCTAACTAATAAATTTGAAAATTATGTTGGGACAAGGCCACATTGTGGCCTTGTCTATTGACTATGGCCACATCCTAGTTGATTATGTGTTTATTTTTTCAATCTAGGTCTATGTGAGTAATTGTAAGATTTTCATGATTTTGTGTGGGGAATGAATATATGCACTAAATACCTTTAAAATACAAACCATAGTCATGAACATGTACTAGATATAAATTATATTAAAAAGGGGAGAAAATATGGTATTGTAAATGGTCGAGCTACCTTTAAAAAATCTTACATGATATGAGTGTTGCCTACACAACCCAAATCGACCTAGTCCTACATATACACTAGATATAAATTAGATAAAATTGGGGGAATGGGGTAGTGGGAATGGCCAATTTATCCTCATAAAATACTACATGATCCTAGATAGCCTAAATGGACCTTAAGTTGATGTAGTTCTCCCTTCTAAGGTGATTTTGTGATCTATGATTGTGAAACTATATGACTATATGTAGAATATTTATTAAAATTATTGACAATGGATTCCCTTGACCTATAATAAAAAAAAATTCAAACTTGGCTTATGACTGTTATAAATCAATATAACTAAAATTGTAAGAAATAGTGATGTTTTACTCAGTCTATAGTAATTTGAAATCAACTTGCCAGGTTTATTGAAGTGAATGTCTTGATATGATTTTATATGAGGATATTTATATTTTTTTGCTAACTATATTTACAAAAATTAATAGAGATCCATTATGAAATGTCTCAATTTTAAAAAGTTATTGTTAAAGTGTGGGAGATAAGGCCACACTAGGGGACAAGGTTGCAGTGTGGCCCTAGCTGACCTATCATAGTTATGTACTAGAAAGGCAAAGACTATTGGAAAGGGCCTGACAAATGCCTATAGAATTAGTAGGTATGAATAGGCTTGAAATAGGGATGTTTTAATGATATTTTCTATGTTTTTAAGATAATAGAGGCTCTCTTATAGATTATGAGTTATCAAAATGATGGACATAGTAAAGTAAAGATGTCAATAATAAACATTGTTAAACACTTAATATTATAATTTTTACATGTCTAAAACATGTTAGTCTTGTGGGAGAGGGTTTATATATATAAGATCCAAATAGTGATAAATCAATGAAATATGAGGGTGATTTCCAATGACAGTGGTAATCATCTATGCTATATGTGATTGGGTGGAAACAATCATATACAAAGGCTAAAAATGTGATAATGAGGACCCAGTCCTCAATATTCATTTTATTGTATGTTTTTGTAATATAAATAAAGTGGAATTCCCTATCACTTTAGACTCAATAGAATGGTTTCTTGAGTAAATTAGTAGTGTGGTCATTCCCACTACATTTTTTGGTTTGGTCGATGTGTTCCCAAGAATCATTTAATGAGTCCCAATCTATTGTTGACATATTCCTAGACATCAGATGATACAATTGATGTATTCAAATGGATTAGTTGATAGATCCTAGTATATGGTTGATGTGTTCATATGTGTGTAAAGAAATATCTCAATTTAGTTCTCAAGTGGTATTTCATTTCACCATGTTCATACTAAGCATGGGAATATTGGATATTATAATGTTAGTAATCACATTAGTTAAGTGTGAGGAATTTTATTTGTTATAAGATATCTTTTTTTATGAGTGATATATTTGTATGTGCATAACAAATCACCTTAGAATAGGATTGTGTGAGAGATTCTAGGGATTTTGTGCTCGTTTGGAGATAATGATTGACTCATTCCTTTTAGGATATCATGTATTTGCCTTTATATTCTCCATTCATAGAAATTAATAATTTTTTACTGTGTTACTATTTACCAATTATTTTAACAACTAATGTCTACTGATTGGTACATCTAGGTCAAATGTCAATAATGAAATTAGTTTTTATTATTCTCTCTGAAGTTTCTTATAGTTTTTATCAAAATCTGGTACCACATATACATTACCCAAAGAATATTTTTATGTGTATTGATTTGATATGAATACTCAGTAGGAATGATTTTGACAAAAAAACTCATAATGATCTAGTCTTTAGACTTGGTTACACCTATCTCAACAAGTAGAAGTCTCAAACGCTTAACTTGAGTGATGAAATCCTCAATCTAAGGATAGTTGTCAAGACTAAGAGTGCCAAGATTTTTTTATAGTTGATATAACTATATGTTTTTATGATTCCCAAAAATATTATATAATATATTCCAAAATTCCCATGGATCCATAAAGGCCTAAAACATGAAAATTTGATTTAGGAGACACTAACTAAACTAGGATACATCTAGCTTTGTCATAATGATTTTTCCATTTCATCTACTTGATCAGGTTAAGAGGACTATATTCTTCACCCTTTTCTATGTGATAAATACCCTTACTAAGAATAACATCTATAATGTACCCTTCCCAATTGAAGTTGTTAAAACCAGTTAGGATTACCTTTTATCTATCATTTTTAACAAAAAAACATTTTATGATTAAAAAAAGAGACTCCATGTTTTTAAGTATGTGTAGAGTAATATGTCAAAATGATTATCTTGATGAGAATATCACAATAGGATAATTAACTTATGGGAAAAAAAACATGAAAAAATATTATAGAAATAAATGTTAAAATGATCATCTCAACAAGGGGATCATAATGATGCATTGGCATCATGGAAAAAAAATAATTTTCTATTAATTTCTTATAATTCACATGGAAATGTTGTTTTTCGCCTCATTTTTATAAATTTTAGTAAGAAATTCCATATCATACATGAATCAAAATTTCATTATGAAAACCCTATTTTCTACCAAATACACCCTATGTATTACACTCTCACTGTTCTACAACTAAAACTAAGATAAAAATTTTACAATTGAAATAGAATCATAAATTTTAAATTTGAAACTAAAATATTTCAATACAATATAGATTAACTAATAGTACCCAATATTTATCTATAATTACCAGGTTGGGTGTGTTTGATCTATATGCTCTTTGATATATAAAGCCCAAGTGTAGATAGTGAATAGGCCCAAGACACTAACTATGGAGGGTTCCACTATACCTGTATCCAAATTATAGTATCTTTGAGGTACATAGATAATAAGTTCCCAAGGACAATTTCACTCAATTGTGAACCACAAAATCAAATAGCCGATGGCTTCTTATTGGCAAAAAATCCTAGGCACTTACGATATATCATGAGGTACATGGAAGCTAAAATCCAAAAAAAGTTTTATCTAAGGCCTAGTTTTTTAGGGGATTTCCCTCACTTAAATAATAATAATTAGTTATATTAGCAATATTTATATATTTATATGAGTTTTATAACTATCATAACACAGTTTATAAACTAGAAATTTTCTATGAAAAATAATAGCTACAACTCTTAGTATATCACTACTTTCTCCAATTTTTTTATCAACTAAGATCCCTTACAGATGATGTGAGAGCATAATATTGGGTATTTGAATTAGGGCACTAATATACTCATAGAAAAAAATCAAACAAAAAATAAGAAAACATAATAAAATGAATATGCAAAAAAAGAAAAAAATCAGATCTAATCTTTATACCTATTGTAGATATGAAAATAGAAGATCTATATGCTCCATAGAACTACATTATAAGAGGTGAAGTTTTTATGGATATGATACCATATTAAATTGGTGGATATTTTATAAAATTATTATAGATACTATGCTCACAATACATGACATATATAAATTTATGAAAGTTTAAAACAAGACAACACAAATTTATCAAGGTATCATTACTGCCACTTTTGAGTAATAAATCTCACCTAAAATTGTTAGTGTAATTATAGTAACTCTCTTTCACAATGTGCTTTACCTATTAGTCCTCTATATTTTTATATAGATAAGAAAGGAGGGTAGGGTTAGGGTTTTAGAGAG
This sequence comes from Torreya grandis, assembly GCA_037957365.1. Lineage (NCBI taxonomy): Eukaryota > Viridiplantae > Streptophyta > Pinopsida > Cupressales > Taxaceae > Torreya > Torreya grandis. The sequence goes on along the minus strand of JARHVA010003671.1, from coordinate 730,819 downwards.
TAGTTATTTGTAGAGTAAGTTATATCTATTATTAACAAAAGTCAATTAAATAAATACTTAATTGATAACATTAAACATTAAACAATAATCTTGGTAGGTTATTTAAATTTGTAGTAAAATTTAATACTAAAATGTATTTGAACGTGACACCCAATATCATAAAGTAATTTAAATTTGTAAATCCACTTATAGTAAAACTATGTATGGATACCTATTATTAATTAAAATTAGTTCCATCTCTTAAAAATTATAAATAAATTTTATTATTATGCTTCCCAATAAATTTGTATCTTATTACCTTCTTTCTCAAGAGATCTATAATGCAATAAGATTGAATTTAGATTTTTTTATAATTAAGAAGAGATACATGAGGTTTTTAATCCTAAATATTTTTTCAACTATTTATATGTAATATTTGTTTTACTTTATCATTTCTTTCTTTTTCTTCTTCTTTTTTATTTCTTTATTTTTTGTTTACAACAATGAATGGGATTTGGTTGTGTAGAGTTATTGCATTTATTTTAGATTTTTTATTTCAGTTTGGTTTTGTTTAGAGAATTTTGTGTTATATTATCATATTTTTTGTACAAAAATTATTATATTTATTTTAGACTTTTTATTCTAATTTGATTTTTTTAGAGAGATTTGCGTTATTCCATCATAATTTTTGTATAAAACTTATTGTACCTATTTTAGAATTTTCATTCTAAATTAGTTTTTTTATAAAGTTTTGTGTTACGTTATCATGAATTTTGTAAAAACTTACAATATAGATTTTAAATGAGATGCCCATTTTGAATAAATTTGCCACTTTTCCATACATGTTCATTTACTCCTCTTATAAATTTGTTTTGATTATTTATAAGGGAATTACTAAATCCTTCCTTAACATGATTTTCACATCATATCCATTATATTCATGATCAATATTTTGAAAATAATCCCTACATTTATTGATCTTCAACACTGCTTCTTATAACATCACCATTGGAATATCTCACATTCACAACAATCCTAAGAAAGATACACTTATCATCAACATAAACTATAGACCAATCTATACAATTGTTCATTTACTATTTTCTGCAAAGAATATGGTACCTTGAGTACATTATGGATGGGAGTGGTGTATAATTATTAATTAGCATACTCATTAGTCCCTCATGAAGCTTTCATAGCTTCATTATGCATGTAGACCACATAGACTAGTATAAATAAATTTAAACCCATTTTTTAGAAGAAAAAAAAATTGTAACCAAAGGGTCCCTACAAAAATTGTTGTAGTTTATGATTAATTCCAACCCAAAATTTCCCTTAGCAGATGTCCCCTAGACATACCAGGAGACACTTTCTAACCTAGGGCATCCTTTCTACAATGTTTAAAACCATAAAAGAAGAAAAATCTCCTTAAACTTATACATTGCTTTTTGTTTTACAAAATACCTCAAAAATTGGAAATAAACTAATTGTTTGAAAAAATTATTCAATAATTTGGGATTTGTTTCCTCCTAACATGCATCAAATGGAAAATTTAGAACTTATAATGGAGACCCATTAAAAAAATTGAAAGAATATTTTATTTATATGGTTTAAATTTTAAAATGTGTATGTAAAATGTCAAAATGTGTTGAAAGCATATGAATTGTTTGGCATAATACCTCAATGAAATGTGGCCTTGATCAATGAAATGATTGCAATATGCATATGCATGTAATGTATTTTTTGATAAAACCTTGGGGATGCCTAATAAAATGATTTTGGAAAGTGAGAAAACATACTCAATAACTTTTAATGGTATCCTCTAAACAAGTGTAAAAAAAAGAGCTTTGGAATAGGGTATATATATCCATCATAGATTTATAACATAGAAAGTATAGTTTTATGAGATTTCATAATCTTGAGATAATCTCATGAATCAATTATGTGACTCGAAGAGAAAAATTATAAGACAACAATCTATCAATGTCATTAATAATTTTCTCATATCTATCTTTCTTAATATTGTAATAGATACATTCTTCCATCAACACTCCATAATTTTCAATATTTTCTTAGGTTCTAATAATTTTGTTTAATAAATTTTTAGTGACATTTCTCATGTCAAACTATTTGGGTTTAATTTTTATTATTTCACCTTTTCTTCTAGATGATACATATAAATTTATATGCTAAAACAAGGAGTTTTTCTACCTATTCTTATTGTGCTTAAAACAAGGTTTAGGCATCCATATTCCCCCCCCCAAAAAGAGACTTGTCCTAACATAGCCTACATCATAAAAATTGTATTATTTAAAACATGTACATTCTAATGAAAACTAATTGTTATAAAATATCTTCCCAATGTAATGGTGTACATAGCTCAAACAAAAACTCTTACTAGGTTATCACTTGTCTTTAAATTATCGCATACTAGAATTCTAGAATTTTAACATCTGCAAGAGTTGCTCAACTATAGGGGAGTGCACCTTGTACTTTGAGTTGAATTTTTCTAATGACACCACTACAAGGTACCCCTACACCATTACTTAAACATTAGCTGATTAGCTCTTTCAATCACTTCTCCTCCCCTCTTCCTTAAAGGGTGGGAAGTAGTGGGGGAACTTGTTGCTACACAAAAAAAATTGTGTTAGTCTGTCTTAATGGCCCTTACATGTGAAAGTATTTAATCTAATTATATTTTTATAGAAAATAATAAATAAATTATTATAATTAATATATATAATAATATAGTTATAAAACTATAAATTTAAAATCTACCCAATTGACTAATAATAACAATAAGGCAAAATGATAAATGAACTAGGCTATAAAAAGTAATTATAAAGGATAAGAAATAATTCTTATAATAGAAATCTATGTCTGGATCTAGAATATGACTATCACATGATTATACAAGGGTGAGTGCATGGAATTGGGGGGGGCAAAAGTGGATCTTAAGTGTACATTTTTTCTTGAAAAAAAAGAAACCCCAATTTGTTCAAATTATTTAAGATGCCTACACTCAAAATTTAAACATGAAATATTTTTAATGGAGAGAGCTTATGGTATTTATGTCATAATAATGTTTGTATAATTTTAGGTATACTAACCCACCTATCATAACTCTGATCTTAACAAATATAGGTAAGATTTTCCTTGTTTTATTATGGATTTATTGTATTGCCCTAGGCTAGCACTCTGCCCTTTAGGTGGTTCTGAAAACCCTTTAGTAAATGGCCACTACCACCATTTCTACATATTTAGATGTAGGGAAATATGGTGGAATCTTGAGATTCAATGGCACCAAAAAAAGCATGGAATTTTATACTAAAGGTATATCATGAGGTACTAGTTCTAACCCAGACACTCCTTTACCTAATTTTATGTTTGATTTACCATAATTTGATAAAGCTTGTAGTTATTTTGAAGATTTCACTTTGGTTGCTTATTTTATGGGTAGATTTTCTCTTGAGAGCCTACTTAAACAATAGGTTCACAATCATTATAAAGGCCATGGTGTGAAAAAATAAGGAGTCTAAAAGCTTGCCAAGGGTTTTTTTTACTTCACCAACCCAAAGCATTGTAAATCTACTGTTAGCCATGACCCTTAGTTTATTCACAATACTCTAGTTGTTTTTTATTATTAGAACTGATACTTTCAAGTCTCTGAACAATCCAAGCTAAGATCATGGTCTAGATATAATCTTATGATTTCCTCTCCCTTTGTGGAGTTTCATTGATCAACTCATCAAACCTCTTAGATGGTTCATTTTCCATGAAAAATCTAAGTTCTATACAGTGCATCCTCATAAAAGGGTTTGTGTTGAGATTGACCTAAAAAATATCTTAAGGAGTCCATAGAGATTCAAGTGGGAACCAATCAGTTCACATAATGTGTGCTTTATATTAATCTACCAAACACTTGATTTAGATGCAAGTCCTTTGACCATATGATTTGAGATAGCCATTTAATGTTCCTTTCCCCTCCTAATCCTCAAGAAAAAGGTGGGTTTGAGCCCAAACCTCATAATGGGAATTCTAACAATTGGACCACAATCACTAATAATAGAAATAACTTAGCCCATGGATATGTTAAACCTCAAGCCACTTTGTACTAACCCACAAGTGGTCCTATCCCTTCAGATTATTTTGGTAAAGCTATTGGTCATGCCCCTTCTAAGGCTTCATCATTTATTTCTCACACACCTCAAGTAGTGGCCAACTTTGTTTCTTCTCTACCTCTTGATATTTTACTTCCTTTGTCTCAACTCCTTTATAGGGTGAAAATATCATATGCTAAGGTTAATATGGTTATTCTTAACCATAAATTTATTCTACGATGTTCCCATAGTCCCTCACCTTTAAGTTATGATGAGTACATGTCAGATAAAATGAAAGCTTTCTGGATTAAATATTTTGTGATTCACAATCCCATTCTTAACTTTTTATATTCCTCATATATCTTATAGAGAATGACATGAATCTTGATGTTTCTCAATGTTAATATTCTCATGAAATGTCTGATGTCTTATTGATCCACCATGTAAGTATATGGTCTGGAACATTTGTCAAAAAATTTATCATATGAAAGTTCTTTTTATGCCATAATTCAAGATCTCTGACTTCCTTCTCTAGTCTATTACTCGTACTATTTAGCAAGGTGCCCTCTATTAAACCACTTATCATGAGTCTAGTTATGGAAGTGTTGTCACCCTTTTAGCCCTAATATTTCAAAAAATATTATTTATTTTGGATTTGATAGTGCCCCTAAAGCAATTTTTTTTAAAAAATACAATATAAAATATTTTAATTTCATAGTAAATCTGGATCATTCACTATTAGGCCACATATCTAAAGGTAGAAATTATGTTTGTGAATTTTTTCCCTAATATTTAACCCTCCTTTGATATGAGGGCATGGCAATCATGGCAGTAGCCCTTATTGGGTGAACCACGTTAAATCTATGTCTCTATTGTGTTATGATTTTTTCATTTTATTTTCATCTTTAATTCATAAATATTGATGTGTTTTATATTCCTAACAATATGGTTGAATCCCTAGAAGACAAATAAGGTTGTCTACCCATGCATTTTTATGATTGGGAATAGGAGGCATGGATTTACATGCATTACAAACTTAGGGTGTATGATCATAATCACCACTAGAGGAAAGACTTAGATTCTCCGTATTTTACCTAGTCTAATTTCTGATATGGAGAAGATAGATTACTTAATCATCTTGATCATTCTCTCCTTATATAATTTATTTTGTCATCTTCATGATCAGCTAATTTCTATGCTTCCCAACACCCTTTTGTCCATTCATCATCCTATTTGATTTTGTATTGAATGGACTAATCCTTTGGTTAGACCTTTCAATACATAGTTGTATCTCAACACTACTCATCTCAAACATGACAAAATTATTGGGCATATTATTTGAATTTAAAACTTATCCTCTAAACCCGTTAGGGATATTATTTGGATCGAATGGTGGTCCAATGATTGCACTGTCATTTTTCTTTGAATATATGGTAAGCAAGTTGTTATCTTTCAACAATGCCTTCACCATGCTACAAAACTTGAATTCCTTAGGGTTTCAAGGATCTTAAGGATTCACCTTTTAATATTCAACATTAGACTCAAGCATCCCTTTAAAGACAAAGTCCAAATTGAAGAGGCATATAAATCTAGAGGATAACAACTTTGAGATTGTATGCATTGATTAAAAGTTGATGATAAAGTAACCAAGGAGTTATTTTCTCTCCTTCATTCAAGAAGGGATGCATACATCATCAATTCCATTAAGGATGACTTAGTCAAAATTACTAAATTACCTGATATTATTTAAGCCTTTATGCACCATACCATGGTGTGTTTTCAACTCAAGCTATTACTTCTTCTCAAGAAGCTTCTCTCTTGATGCCTTGGTGTTTTCCCTTGCAAGCTCTCTGAAGCATAGAGAGTGGCTAGTAATAGACATGTCATCTTGAATGATCTTAAGGAAGCTATTATGTAGATCATCACTGACAAATCCCCAAGTGTTAAAAGTTTTCCTTGTGAATTCTATCAAACCCTATGAGATATTGTGGGCCATGATCTTCTTAGAGTCTACTCTTAAGTTGTTTTGACTAATTTCTAGGCCCTTAATCATCCAATGTAGCATCAATTTTATTCCTAAGGAAGGTGATCCTGAAGTCATCAATAATTAATAACCCACCACCCTTTTCAATGTCTCTTACAAGATTATTGTTAAACCTCTATCCCTCAGAATTAGACATCTTCTTCCATTAATTGTTAGAAGTGAAAAAATAGGGTTTATTTAGCATAGATACAATCTTACAATGTTATTATTGTCTGAGAAGGTATTGAATGGGTCAGAGTCTCTAATCAAAATGCCCTATTTGCCAATATTGACTTTGAAAAATATTATGATCGAATAGAGTAGCCCTTCATTAGAACAATGTTTTAGGATATTGGCTTTGGACTTAGGTTTGTACAGGTTATTAACATGCTTTTTCAAGATGTTGATGTGTGCATTACTATCAATTGTGCCTAATCTCATTATTTTAAGCTTCATATATCTATCAAGTAGGGTTTCCCTTTAGCTCCTTTTCTCTATGTTTTGGTTGTTGAAGGTTTCATCTATATTTTGGATGACTATTCTTTCAGGGGTTTGGTAAAGGTTCTTTCTCTCCCTAATTCAAACCATCAGTTGATCAATGGGGACTTTGATGATGAATCCTTCCTTACTCTTCAAGAGGATGAGGATGTTGTTAAAAATGGCATTTAATGCCTTGATATATTTTATCTTACTATTGGTTCTTCCATCCAATGCTATCACTAATATCTCTCCCAAACCTCCCTAACTAGACGGATTTCATTGTCAATGGATTTTCCCTAGATTTCAATTCAATTTTTTGGGCATCTTCTTTGATTTTTGAGCCTCACCTACTAATTTTTGGTCTTATGTAGTTGAAAGGGCTGAAAAATATCCTTTTATAATATCAAACCATTGTCATTAGCAAGAAAAAAAATTAGATATGCTCTAAGGTACTTGTAGCTACTCATATATACTACTACTCCTCCTACTAGGCTCATTATAATGTTGCCCATGATAAATTGTGAAAAAAATATGGTATTATATTTAGGTCAATTCTAAAGTCCATAAGGGATTCTACAGGGTTTCTTATGACATTTGTTGTTGACCCAAAGAATCATGAGGGCTTGGGTTCATTAACATTAAACTACAAGGCTTGGCTCTAAGTGTTAAATGGATTATTAAATATTTGAAAGGTGATGAAGCCTGGAAAAAAAATTGAAGACATTATATTTCTCAAGGATGCCCTTTAGGGAAAATTTCATATAGTCTTCTCTTACCCCTATTCCTGTTAAGATTGGAGGTAATTTTATTATGCACATCATTTCGAAGGCTTGGGAAAAACTCAAACCTCACCTCATATGTGTGGGGGAGGGGTTTCAAATGCTCTCTCTCTAAATTATTACTCCCTATGGTGGTCCCTAATTCTTAAATTTCACAATGTTCCCTTTGACATGGTCTATTAGATCAAGATTTTATGATTGTTTAAAATTGGTATTAAAACCATTGGGGATATTTTATACAAAATTAATTAGGATTGGCTTCCTTAGCTTCTTGTGAAAGACAAATTTAACCTAAACAATGAAGATCCAAAATCCATTTCTACGATCCAAAGTTTCATACCTAAGGAGTATTTATAAAAAAATAGTGTTTCATCCCTTATGCCTCGGTAGAGGGATTGGCATTGGCCAATAGTTACAACCTTTCATCTCTATTCTATTGAATAGGGGTATAATATGTTATCTCCTTAGCACATTAACAATGAAACTCTCATTCATTGATGGAATCTTGAATCCCTTCATTTTTTTGGTCTAGAAGGTTTATTACCATTTGGGCTACTCTCATAGAGCCTAAAAAACCACATTTCCTTTGGTGTATTCTTTACCAAGGTTTTCCTATAGGTGACCATCTCAAGCACATGGGGTATTAAATCCCATTTTCTTGGCTTCTCACTAGCCAGAAACCCTTAAACACATTTTTTGTTTTTCTCTCATGCCCAGTCTACTTGGAGATGGATACATACCCTCTTTAAGCATTTTAGACCTGAATTTTTCACTTAGACAATGTCTCTCTTAGGGGACTATGAATTGCTTCTTGCAAGATACAATAGATTTTGGCATATTTTTCATGTTGAAATTTTCTTTTAGATTTGGAAAATTAAAAATAATGCTTGTTTTAATCATGAAGAAATGAAAAGGATATTTTTTGTAAGTAACATATTTATTGTCACTTTTAATGTTACCCTTAATATCTAGGTCCAAACTGATAAAAATGATTTCATAGTGTAGAGCTCATCAAGAAATTTTTGGCACTTTTTATAGTTTGCAAAATGGACACCGTATGCAAAAGATATAGTCCGTTGAAGTTTTGATGCGACAGAGAAAAATGTGGTGTCACAAGATGACATGGTGCAATGTGGACATGCCAAGTGGTCCAATTAGGTGGTGACATGTGGTAGTTAATGGCAGTCCAAAAAAATTGGGTTTGGTTGATTTTTTTCTTTGACAGCGTGTATAGATTATGTAATTGTATTTAAATCCTTATTATGCCTTGTATTTCCTGCATGTGGGATTAATATCAATGCATTTTGTAAACACTGCCAGCTCGAATGTTGAGTTCACTGCTAGATCACAACTTGTTCATCCTAGCTTAAGGAGAATGAGCCCATATCCAAAGGTTTTAATCAAATAAACATCTGAGTCAATATAGCTCGTGATAAGCCTTGCCACATATGCTGATATTGAAGGCAGCCGAGTTAAGTTTGAAGACCAAGCCAAATCCATGTAATTTGGTGTTTATGCTAAGTCCAAGGATCGGATAGGCTCGAGGATGCCTAAGATGGTTAAGACCCAAGAAAAAGGTGCAACAGCATGGCCGAAGCCATGACTAAATCCTTAGCGATATGGCTAAAAAAGACTTGATGCCGTTTTAAGATCTCCAATGTGGGACTAAACAGCTAAGCATAATCTCTATGCCAAAGTTGATGGATTTGGAACCCCTGACCTATCGTGTAAAATTATAAGAGCTTAACCAAATTTCCTATGGGAGATAAGATATAAGAAAACCCATGAATTTGTATTTAAAGGGGATTGGTTTGTCAGCTGTGTAAGGAAAAATATAGACCAGTTTGTTGTATTTGTTCATTTTGGAGCCCTTAGAAGCCAAACCAAAGCTTGGATTAAAATACAAAGTTGCTTAGAATTATGATATGCTCTATATTGAATATTTATTTTCCCATTTTGGAGAATTTTTGATGCCATTTTTAGCTATATAAGTTTCTAATTTTGATTTGGAGAAGCCTCTGCATGTGATTCAGGTAGGTGAAGGATGTGCTGAGTCAACCAAGGTCTTTCAAAGGTTTAAAACACTATTTTTGTAGAGAGAAATCATCTATTGTTGATTTTAAGTATATTTTAACTTGCAAATTTAAGTAACATTAATGGATCAGTTTGACTAGAACTCAGGGACGTAGGAATTCTGAACCCCGTAAACAATTTTTGTGTTGTGATCTTTGAATTCATTTTTGCATTTTAGTTTAAATTAATATTCAGATTATAATTTTAGATTTTTAATTAGAATGCAAAATTTAAACATTTGATCATTTTTGAGAAATGGGATAAAATCAAGACTTTGGAAAATCTGATGGTTTCAATGGATAACTGAAGTGATCTTTCAATTCACTTTATTTTAGTTTTGAAACATGATACTTGGATCAAATTTAAATATGCCAACATTATAAAGTTGAGAAATTTCCACTTCCAATTCAGTTTAAATTTTTGAATTGAGAACTTAAAAGATCCTTTTAAACATTTATAAAAAGTAGTGAAGTTCTTACTAGTATTTACAGATCAAATTTTGGTATCAGAGCAATTGATCAATGAGATTTAACAGTTAGTTGTTGTTTTTGCTTCTATTTCAGCATTTGTTTCAATTTTTGTGATTTGACAGGTGTAATGGGCAAGTTGTCAAATAGAGCCAAGATTGATGAGCTTGAAGCATATAACGAACAGATCCAGGAAGAGAATGCTTTCCTGAGAGCAAGATTGAACTCCTTGGACGAGGAGATTGCCTATTTGAAAACTGAGTTATGAGCCAAAGATGAGCTCGTAGAAAAACTACAGAATGGTGGATAAGTGAAGGATTTGCCTTCCACTGTAGATGTAGGCACTATGACGGATGAAAACATTTTAAGTGAATGTAATTCATCAATTGAATTTCCTTCCCATGAAGAATCTAGTAACAATGATTTTGGTAAATTTGAACAATATACAAAAGGAATAGGTTCAAAATTACTTATTAAAATGGGATTTAATGGAAAAGGCCTGGGAAAAGATGGTCAAGGTGATACTAACCCCATTCAGGTAGAGAATAAGCCTAATCATGTAGGGTTAGGATACATATCTGGAATTCAGAATGAAACAAGTGAATGCTCTGAGAAAGTAGAAGCAAGATGTGCTATGGAAACCTATAAACCATCTTTGATGGAAGGTAAAACACATTATTTTCATCACACTTGCAATCATGTTGATTCTAATTCTACTAGACAACATAAATATTCCATCATTCCTTTTAATTATGGTACACAAAATTTATGGCACATTTATCCATGTAGTTTTTGTGGATTGTCTAATCATTGTGTAGCTAAATGTTGGAAATGTAAATATTTGTTAGGAAAGATATTGAAATACTATTATCCTAGATAGAGTTTTGAGAGTAGAAATAAAAATATGTTTTCCAAAAGAGTGGACAAAAGGTTTTCTACTCATTGTAACAGAAGTGGACATCGGGTTGAAAAGTGTTGGAGACTTCAACCATCACACCATCCTAATAATGGTAAGATTAAGATGGTTTATAAACCTATCAATAAGGTAATTAATGAATTTAAATCAACCCATACAAATCTTACTAAATCCACTATAGAAATCTCACCAACTAATTAGGAAAATTTGATTAAGAGGGTTGGTAAACAATTTTTGACTTTCATGTTGTCATGATTAGTGGATTAATAATGCATTCATGTTGCAAAGCAATTTTGGGATCCTTGTTATGTGATGCATAAAGGAAATTTATCATGCTTTGAATGTTGATATGGTTTATTAGAGTGGCCCATAGATAAAAACCAAGGGATAGGTTTAACATTGCAGTATATATGTTGTCTTTTATATTGTGCAAATAGAGGCTTATAAGACCCTTTATGGGCACCGTTTGTAATTGTACTAATTATACAAACTATTTGGTGCCATGCATGATATTTGCACATTCTATAAGAACCTTATTAATTTTGGGCATTTTATTGTAACTATCAATTGTGGTTACAAATAGCGTGTAAAATTATTACACTAACAAATTGGTTTGCAGTTGCACTTGTTGAACAATTTACAGTGATTGGTAGATGCACCATTTTTGAGATGCGACATTTGAGCAAGCAGTTTATTTCTATCCACAATGTGGTAATGGGTAGATATTTGTTTTTCACTAAAATTTCAAGGATTTAGTTTGAATTTTGAATCATTACTATGATATGTTACAGTGATGTTTTTGCAAAAGCATTTTTAATGGAGACCATGTTTTTGGGGTCCAAAAGCACTTAGTGGGGAGGTTTAATCTAGGTGGATCTCTCCATTTTTTAAAAATACATTGATAAAAATTATTTCATAGTGTAGAGCTCATTAATATCTTTCTGATGCTTTTTGCGGTTTGCAAAACGGACACCATATGCGAAAGATATGGTCCACTAAAGTTCTAATGCAACAGAGAAAAATGTGGTGTCGCAAGATGATGTGGTGCAATGTGGACATACCAAGTGGTCTAATCAGGTGGTGACACGTGACAATCAATGGGAGTCCAAAAAAATTGGGTTTGGTTAATTTTTATCTTTGACAGCGTGTATAGATTATGTAATTGTATTTAAATCCTTATTATGCCTTGTATTTCCTGCATGTGGGATTAATATCAATGCATTTTTTAAATGCTGCCAGCTCGAATGTCGAGTTCACTGCTAGCTCACAACTTGTTCATCCCAGCTAGAGGATAATGAGCCCATATCTGAAGGTTCTAATCAACTAAACATCCGAGTCAACATAGCTCATGATAAGGCTTGCCACATATGCCGAGATTGAAGGCAGCCGAGTTAAGTTCAAAGACAGAGCCAAATCCATGTAATTTGGTGTTTATGCTAAGTCCAAAGACTAGATAGGCTCAAGGATGCCTAATATGGGTAAGACCTAAGCAAAAGGTGCAACAGTGTGGCCAAAGCCATGACTAAAGCCTTGGAAATAAAGCTTAAAAAAGACTTGATGTTGTTTTAAGATCTCCAATGTGGGACTAAATGGTTAAGCATAATCTCTATGCCAAAGCCGATGGGTTTGGAACCCCTGACCTATCATGTAAAATTATAAGATCCTGACCAACTCGCCCATGGGAGATAAGATATAAGAAAACCCATGAATTTGTATTTAAATGGGATTGGTTTGCCGACTATGCAAGGAAAAATATATACCAGTTTGTTGTATTTGTTCATTTTGAAGCCCTTAGAGGCTGAACCAGAGCTCAGAGTAAAATAAAAAGTTGCTTATAATTCTGATACTCTTTGCATTGAATATTTATTTTCCCATTTTGGAGAATTGGTGATGCCATTTTGAGCTATAGAAGTTGCCAATTTTGATTAGGAGAAGCCTCTGTGTGTGATTCAGGAAGGTGAAGGGCATGCTGAGTCAACCAAGGTCTTTCAAAGGTCTGAAACACTATTTTTTTAGAGAGAAATGATCTATTGTTGATTTTAAGTATATTTTAACTTTAAAATTTAAGCAACATTAATGGATCGGTTTAAATAGAACCCAGGGACATAGGAATTCCAAACCCCGTAAACAATTTATTTGTTTTTATCTTTGAATTCATTTTTGCATTTTAGTTTTAGTTAATATTCAGATTATAAATTCATATTTTTAATAATTATGCAAAATTTAATCATTTGATCATTTTTGAGAAATTGGATAAAATCAAGACTTTGGAAAATCTGACAGTTTCAATGGATAACTGAAGTGATCTTTCAATTCACTTTATTTCAGTTTTGAAACATGATACTTGGATCAGATTTTAATCAGATTTAAATATGCCAACATTATAAAGTTGAGAAATTTATGCTTCCAATTCAGTTTAAATTTTTGAATTGAGAACTTAAAAGATCCTTTTAAACATTTATAAAAAGTAGTGAAGTTCCTACTGGTGTTTACAGATCAACAAGATAAGTTTCTATTATTTGTTCTTACCATTTCACCCTCTTGATAGGAAGAATATGAGAAAAAGCAACAATATGATGGATGGGATCCCTTACCTATTGACAAGGACCTACCCACTTAGGGGGGATAGGGAAGAAACCCTCTTCTCCTCTACCTCCTCCTCCTCTATCGAATACCATGTGCATTATTGTTGCTTAATTTGGTCCTTAGTGTTAGTGCTTTTATTTTCCCTTTTTTTGGTTGATGTGTCATTGAGTTAGTGTAACTCAAGGTTTTGAGTGGCCTTGATTTGGCTCTTTTAGTATTTTGATCACTTCCTAAGGATTTTTCTTAGCTCAATGTGATCTTATTTATGGGTTCTGACTTTTTCACCCATATTTTTTGTATGACTAGCATTGTAATTTATTTGTTACATTAATAAAAGTGTGCTTTTCAATCCAAAAAAATTGAACATGCTATAAGACTATGAATTTCAACATTTCAAGTCTTGATTCTGAATTACTATTTTTTTTTTAAATGGTCAAGTATAAATAAGTCAAACATATCAAAGAGGTAATCCTATTTTTCTTAAACATAATAGATAACTAGTTATGCACCCCACCATTTTTAGCATCATTTAGTAATTTTTGAAACCCTTTGGTGGAAAATTAAATAAGATCATCTAGCTTGCAACCTTTTTTATTTTATTTTTTAATCAACATATTTATTTTAAATAATTTTACATGTAATTAGACCCTAAAATTATAAATAATACAAAATGATAGTTGTCCCCTCTAACTACCTCAAAACAAATTAGAAGCTAGTTATTTTAATGCATGTAGAATTAGGCATAGTTTGTAACCTATATTTTCTTCCTAATTTGGATGAATAAAATGAAAGATACATAAAAAAATATATACATGTATATTTATGCCGTATAGAAGCATAAAAATGCATGCTTAGAAATAAACATAGATAAGAACCTTAAATTAAGACTAATAATATTTCCATTGTCTATCAGAATGTAGTGAAATGCTTCTAGAAACAATTGTGTGAAAACTTTTTGGATCAACATTTTGATTCACACTCTATGAATCATCATCAGGATGTGAATACAATGAATGATGATTGTAGTATTAGTTCCTTTAAGTGATGAATGCAAAGGAAAGAACATGTTTATAAGAATAAAATAATAGAGACAATTGAAAGACATGATTAAACATGTGTAAAAGTCTATTATATTTTTATTAAGGATAAGGATAAAAATAATACTAGGGTTAATTATAAATTGATGATAAAAAGGTCAAAATGAAAATGAAATAATACAATTCCAAATATAAAATTAAATTAGGATAAAGAACAAATTAAAAAGTACATAAACAATAAACTATACCTAAGTTCATAAAAAGGGGTGATAAAGACTGTAATTAGAAAAAAAGTTAAAGTAGGCAGTGGAGTATTATAATAAATAATGAGATATTATTAATATAACTTAAGAATATAATTTATAACATTAATCAAAATAAAATAAAAATACATATACAAATACAAATACCATAAAAAAGGAGTGATGGTCTTAACTGACAAGAAGATGGTGATAAAATAAATATAAAAAAGTCCATGAACTAGCTAAAAAATTACATTTAAAATGAGGACACAAAACAACAAGAGGAGTAAAGACATTAAAAAAAATCAAGACAACATTGAAAGATGCATACCAATGAAAAAAGGAACCTAGGACAAAAAGCTTTGACTTGAATTTTGAGAAATTAAAGGAAAGTGTTAGTCCTAAAGTTGAAAACAATGAAATAGGTTGAAAGTTAACCAAAAACTTAACAACTACAATGTAAAAATTGAACAACAAATAAATATAATAAAAATTAAGGAGATAAAAGGAGTAGAGATTAACTAGATTAGACACCAAAGGGGAAAGAGGAAAGACAAAACTCAAATGAACCTACCAACTCTGACCTCACATGTTGGAGGGCTCAAAAAGAATCAATATGACAAAGACAAGGGCAAGGAGGAAAGAGTCACGGGTAATGCCTACTATAATTTTTTGGTAAGTTGAAATAACCATTTCCAATCATGATGAAAATCTAGACTTATATATATATATATATATATATATATATATATATATATATATATATATATATTCACATTATTATCATGTTTTCAAATCTTAATGGCTTCACTTAGATGACATTGCAATAAATGATCTCCTACAGCTCAAACATTGGTTCCCTCGATGAAAACATGATGTTTCATCTTGACTAAATGTTTAACTAGATATGATTTTATCACTCTCTCATTCTTAATATTAGATTCATGTTTCAAGATCTTAGTGTTAATGAAATGCCCAATTTTACCAATAAATGACACCCCATAAGAACAATCAATTTTATAAACACCACTTTGTCAAGTAGGTTCTAAGTAATTCCATGGAAGATTTAACCATTTTATTGAGTATTTTTATGAGGAATGAATATGGACTAAATATTCTTCCTACTTAAAATCTTTGAAATCTTATTCAAAATGCCCTCAATCTATAGAAGATAAACTAATAGTGTTTCTTTACTCATTTGTCTAACCCAAGGATCCAAAATGGTGGATCTAGCAGATTTAAAAGAATTCTTTTTCTTTTCTTTTTTTTTGTATCCATTCTTCTTAAATACGTCAATCAATTGTGAAATCTCTTCTTCTAAATGGTCTTTATCATAAATTCTAAAATCTCTAGTATTTAGGGTTTTTAACACTCCAAAATTTTGGGAAGGGTGATTATGGGAATTGGAATGAAGATAGAGATTAATTTATAGTCTTCCTAAAGACCTGACGAGATAAGGACCCATCAATTTTCCTTGAAAGGAGGACATCAAGGAAAGGAAGGTTATCATCCTATTCAATTTCTTTCATAAACTTGATGTTATCACAAACTCTGTTAATGTGTTGATGGAATTCTTTCATTTTTTCTAGACCATGAAGCCAATTAACATGCATCTCATCAACATACCTCTTCCACCACTTTGGTCTTAAAGGGAAAGTTCTAAGAGCCAATTCTTAAAAATACTCCATGCATAGAGTAGGAACTACTGGAGAGAGAGGTGACCCCCTCGCAACCCATTTTGTTTATTCATAAATTAAACCCCTAAAAGTAAAAATGGTTGACCACAAACAAAGCTCTACTAAGCACTTGGTTTCTTCATCAATGTGTCTACCCATTAACATGATTGCCTCCTCAATGGGAATCCTCACATTTTTATGACCTTAGGTATATTTTAATGTTTAGGTACCTTTTAATTTGTTCTTTATCCTTATTTAATTTTAATTATATAATTTTATATTCAGAATTGTAAATTATAGTTTTCATTTTGACCTTTTTATCATCAATTTATAATTAATCAGTGTATTAATTTTATCGTTGTCCTTAATAAAATCTAAGAGACTTTTACACATGTTTAATTTCATCTCTTTCAGTTATCTCAATTATTTTTTTCTTTCCTTCACATCCTGACATCTTAAAAGGAATTAAGTATGCAATCACCATTCATTTTATTCTCATCTTGATGATGGTTCATATATATATATATATATATATATATATATATATATATATATATATATATATATATATATATATATATATATATATATATATATATATATATGTGAAGATGAGAGTGTGCTTGACATCATAGTCATATCTTCATGTAATTTACTAATAAAATTAATAGTGTTTTCATGTCTAAATTTATATTTTGTCATTTTCAGTATAAAACATGAATTTGGTTGTGTTCATAGGTCCATGCCTTAGGTTCATATTTTCAAACGTAAATTACTTATGTGTTATAGTGTGTATGCACTATAATGCATATGAACTATAGCACATACATGTTATTGTTGATGTATAATTTTCAATGCTACAAATAATTGTAAGCTCAAGAAGTGAAAGGTAGGTTGTGTATTTACTAAAATAATTTTAAATTATAAGTCTACATTTATATTTTTATGTGTATTATTATACTTAAAATTTATTTTAGTAAATATAATAAATTAGGGCCAATTTACATCTTTTAGAATTTGTCTTACAACTTCACAAGTTACAGTTTAGAAGATAGTTTTTTCAAAATGTAATTTGGTCAATACTTAGTCATTTTAAGGATTTTAATTTTGAACCTAAGGCTTTTAGGATGCAACTTTTACAATTTGTGTTCATTTTAGGAAATCCATGTCATCAAGGTATCTGAAGTTAGTTTAAGGCTACAACTACACATTATACCACAATATATGTCATTTTTGTCTTCTTATTTCCTTTGTATAGTGAATTTACCTAAACATGGCCTTTATCATGTGCAATTGATGTATTTAAATTTCAACTTAGGTATATGGGCACACATTTCACCATCATATATCATTTTTTGTGTGTCCGTGTTTTAATTTTAAAGTGAATTTGACTAAATGTTTCCCCTATCATGTGCAATTAAGGCAATGGAGGTTGATTTAGGGATACGATCACATATTAGACAAACATGTTTTTTTATATTTTTATGTTTCCTTTGTAAATATAATTTGACTAAATGATGTCTTTATTACTTACAATCAAGGAAACCAAGGTCGATTTACGGATACTGACATACATTAGACCATAAAATGTCATTTTTGTGTGTTCACATTTCCTTTTTTGATTGAATTTAAATAAAAAAGGCCTTTATTAAAAGTTAAAAAGAGGCACTAAATGTTAATTTATGGCTACAAGAACACATTATACCATAATTTGTCTTTTGTGTGTTATTATTTCATTTTTATATTGAATTTGACTAAATAGGGCCCCTATCACTTGCAATAGAAGTAATTAATTATGATTTAGGGATACGACAACATAGTATACCATAATATATGTTGTTTTTATGTTTTTATGTACAATTGAGGCAACAAAGGTTGATTTAGGGTTACGTGTATATATTAGACCACATGTGTCCTTTTTATGTATTTGTCTTTCCTTTTTAGATCAAATTCAACTAAATGGGACCCTATTATGTGTACTTGAACAAATCAAGTTTGATTTAGGGCTAATGGCATGCATTAGACCACCATGTGTCATTTTTTTTTTTTTTCACATTTCCTTTTAAGAGTGAATTCCACTAAACATTGTCCTTATCACCTATAATCTAGGAAACAAAGGTCAATTTAGGGCTACAATCATACATTAGGCTAAAATTTGTCATTATTGTATGTTCATATGTTCATTTAAGAGTGAATTTGAGTATAAAGGTCCCCTACCACATTCAATCGAGGCATGGGAGGTCTATTTATGGCTATGATAACATTGTAGACCATAACATATCTTTTTTTATTTTTCATGTTTCCTTTTTAGATTAATTTGACTAAGTGGGGCCCCTATCACATGAAAATAAGGTAATTGAGGTTGATTAAGGGCTAAATGCAACATTATACCACAATATTTCTATTTTTTACACTCTTGTTTCCTTTGTAAAATAAATTCAACTAACTAGGCCTCCTATCACATGAAATCAAGGAAAAATAATGTTAATTTAGGGGTCTAATTTGGGGATAAAATTAACCCTAATTATATCCTTAATTGATCTAATTAATTAACTATTTTAATTAGTAATGAAATTAGGGCTAATTAAGCCTTAAATAACATCATATAATCATAATTAGATTCACTTGGCTCAAATTTGTTTAAATTATGGGTCCAATTAAACTAATTGAGTAATGGCTTGACAAAAAAATGAAAATAAATTCAATCAAGCCACAAATAATTTTTTTATAGTCAAAATTATTTTCATGGTGCTAAACTTAATCCAAATTATGTATTTGATTAAACCAATTGAGTAATTAGTTTAATCAATGATGAAATTATGGCCAAGTAAACTTCATATCATAATATGTTATCACAATTTAGTTAACAAGGTTCAAATTAACCCAAATTGCATCCCTAATTTATAAAATTCAGTAATTGGTTCAATCAATAATGAAGCTGGGGCTAATTGAGCCCCAAGTCACATCATATAGTCTCAATTAGGTTCATGTGTCTCCAATTGGCCCAAATTATATCCATGAATGAATAAATCAAGTAATTAGTTCAATTAGTGATGAAATTGGAGCCAATTGAGCCTTTTAATGACATTTTATAGTCACAATTAGGTTCATGTGGCTTAAATTCACTAAAACTATATCTTTGATTGAATCAAATGAGTAATTGGTTCAATAAGTGATGAAATCCAGTCAAGGGTCTCAAATCATATTAGTGTGTCCCAATTTTTGGCATAAAGAGGTCATATACACTTATAATCTCCCCCAAACATAGCTTGAGTTAGTTTGGTTGATATTAATATAAAATATGTGTTTTAGCTTATATATACAAAGATGTAATGCAATTACATTTTTATAAAATTTTAAAAAATTGTTAAGTATTTTTTAGTATTTAGTTTTCAAATAGATTTTTAAATATTTTTTACCTAACAAATGGGACATAGTATTATGCTCATCACTAGTCAAAATTAATTTCATAGGGATAAAATTAGTCCAAATTGTATCTCTATCTGAACCAATTGAGTAATTGATTTGATCAATGATAAAATTGTGGCCAATTGAGCCCCAAATAACATAGTTAAAATTAGGTTCACAAAGATCAATTTGGCCCAAATTATATCCCTAAGTGAACCAATCATGTAATTGGTTCAATTTATGATGAAATTGGGGAAAATTTATCTCAATTCACATAATATACTAACAATTAGGTTCATAACAATCAAATTGGCCAAAATTAAGTTTGTAATAAAACTAAGTAATTGGTTTCTTCATAAAATAAATTTTGGCTAAGTGATACCCAAATCATGTTGTATAGTTACAATTAGGTTCCATGAGTCAATATCCTCCAACAATTTTTATTATATATGGGAGATGTAAAGTTTACAAAATTCATGTTTGGCACATCTAGAACTCTTAAAAAATTAGAAACCAATCCAAAAGGCTCCAAAACCTACATAACAACTATATGTTTGCCTAAAACAAACACTGGTTACAAAAGCTACACCCCTAAAGCTTTAGGTTCAATAGGGATATCTTGAAAGGACTAATTATTGGTTAGATTAAATTTTTAAAAAATCTTCTAAATTGTAACTTGTGGATTTGTGAGACCAATTCCAGAAGATGCAAAGTGGCCCTAGATTATTATATTTATTAAAATGAAAGTTAAGAATAAAGTTACATTTATATTTTTAAATTTAATCATATAAATGTCAACTATTAGTTAGGTTGTGGTGTAATGGTTAAAATAGATTTATTTGTATCAGAGCATCCTAGGTTCAAATCTCACTAGTGGTCAAGCTACCCATAATTAGGGACATAAAATTAGTGGATTGGCTAAGTGGATATATGGGGACTAGAAACCCTGCTTGTGTTCTATATTGAGTGTGGGCCCACCAATCCCACAATTAACATGTATCAAAAAATAATATAAATGTTAATTTACACTTAACATTTAGTTTAGTAAATACATAGCCTATATTTTACTTCTTCAACTTACACTAATTGGAAGCCTTAAAAATGTAAAGAAACAATAGTGTGTATGCATTTTATTTTTAGTGATTTTAAAACCTAAAGAATAAAATTTCATATGCATTTTCATCTAAATCACATTTATGGGAAAATGGACACTTTTTGGCCTAGAAATTTCCTAGACTTACTCGTAAGTTGAATATGTACTACTCCTACTCCTAAAACTCTAATTTGTTCTTTAGATCCTCCTATATATAATTACACTCTACAAGATTTTGTCCTAGCCCTATTTTCTCTAGATAGATTTATGCAGTTGAATTTATCTCTATTCTATTAAGTTTACCCTATGTAGGGTTGTGAAACATAATTTTTATAACACTAGTTCGTATTCTATTTTATGATCTTTGTGTACTATCACTTCCCTGATTTGTCAAGAAAAATGTCATAAATTTTTTATTCCTCCTCTTTAAACTATCTTGGAACTCAAAACAAACAATGGGTTATTGAGTTGAGAAATTATTGAAGCAACATTGTAAACTATGTATCCCTCATGTTGGAATCAAACCTACACATAATTTTGGGTGAGTGTAAATAGAATAGATTGAGAAATGGATTTGAACCTCTTCTTCCCTAGAAGTGATGATGAAACTATATGCGACCTAACACCTTCATTTGATGTAAGAGGATGATGAGAGAAAAATATGAAAAAAACCATCACAAATGTGTAAGATATGACTCAATGAATCTCAATTTGAAGTAGGAAGAACCAATAAATTTGATGATTAGCTCTAATCTAGGTCTTGACCTTGATAATAATATTTTTATATTATTTTGTATGATCACCCTTCCCTTTATTTTAAATGGTATAGGATAACTTATGTATATATAGGGTACTCTAAGATAATGTGTGCTTAGCTAACATTTGAAATGATAAAGATAAAAATTAAAGGTGCAATATCAGTAACAACAGGCAAAAGGACCCATAAATACAAATGAGATAGACTTGTGCATGACATGTGTCTTCCTAGGTTAGACTTGTGCCAATGAATAAAGATTCAAATGTCAAAGAGAAGCATGATAACATATATGATTTAGTCTAAATATTTTTAGCTAATAGATTCTGATAAGTATTATATGTTATTTTAAGGGTCAAGGGCTAAATGGGTGATAATGTGGGATTGAATAAATATTAAACATACACAAATATAAACAATTAGTCTATAATATAAATAGGGATAAAACACTATAAAAAAGGGTCTTGTACCAAATTTATGTGTTTAGAGTAGTGTGTCAAGTTGATGAATATTTACGTGCCTCTACCTCATGGTTGGGATATTATATTTTCATTAGTTCCTTCTAAAAACACACATGATGGGTTGGTCACACTTAATCCACCTTCAAGATAGCCATATTGCCTAGTTATTCAACCTACCAAAGATGATATTCTGCTATCACTTTTTGGTGTTGTTGCATGTTCTTAAATTTTCACTTACCTAGTGAAATGCTTTTGTAAAGCCCTATTTAGCAAACATTTTTTATTTGTTGTTTTGAATCATGTTTTTTTTTGGTATGGATAATAATCCATAAATACCAACCAACCATATTTTTTTTATAACCATATTCATAATATTATTTTGATGCGAATAATAAATATATCTATGAATTATAATAAAAATGATTTTATGGATTTCTTTTTTTAGTATTTCAAAGTATCATAAAACGTATTGATCTATCAACTAGAACTAACAAAATCACACACATAATCAAGCAAAATATAATCTATTACATGATGGTTTGGATCATCATAATAAACTGTGTAAGGGATATCAATAGGGATTTGCATGAGAGATTTATTACATCAATAAAAATAGCATTCACACCAAATTTGTAAGTTACACCCAAAGGGATGCACTTTTATATTTTGGTAAAGCAAGGTTTTATAAAGAAAAATAGTATAAATTTGAAGTTGTACTTAATTTGAAACCCATGATAACTAACCTCATATAAAAAAATTTACATGAATTCTTACGCAAAAATAATCTTATATGTATAGTGTAGATGAGGTGGAAAATGAGGTGGTGTGTTCACAAAATGTGGCAATGAGATGTATGAGGAGGATACATTACATTTCATGGCCGACCCAGTTTTTAAGATCCCATATAGATAAAGGGGGGTTGCTCCACTCTTGGGATAGATAGGCCCAACCCGGTTGTGATATGGATATGGATATGGGCTAAGATTTCATAGCCCTATATATCTATGTTTTTTTACTACTAAGTTATGGTTGAATATAAGCCATAGATAGGGACTAGAGATGGATCTGAGCTAGTTGTGACTATTATGGTAAACTTGAGAAATGGTAAATTGGTGGGGAAGGGTAAGGCCATATAAGAAATGAAATCAATAAAAAAAATCAAGGTGATCTAGGTAGTAATGGTGAGGAGAAATGATAGGGTATTTCATGTGATTGACTCAAATAATCCAAGATAAATACACATGTACATTTTAGTGATACATCACATCTATCAATGCAATATGTGGATTCTACTAAAATATTTTAGTTGCCTAATACATGACTGAAATGGGTGTCATCTCAATGAAAACAAGTTTCATATATCCAATGGCTCTTTTGAAAATGTATAAAATGCAACACGTGTTAATGTAGATTAATTTAAAACTAACCAGAAAAAAATTGATCACTTTAACTATATAAAATCACATTAGACAACTCTAAAACCAATTATAAAAAAAAGGGAAAGGCTGTCTAAATGAAAAATACCTCCTATAGAATGTAATCAACTGATGTAGAATGGCATATGCAAATAGATATGGATACAAATATTTGCAATTATTTTCCATTCTCATTCTTAGTATCACTAATAATAGCCCTTTTACTTGAAACATTAGTGATCATTTCTATTTATTTGGTGAATAGAGGAAATAAAAAACCTAGAAACACAAGCGCCACCAATTTTTCATAGTCTATTGCACCTAGGTTTAAATACTATGCATACTATCTCCAAGAACTATGATGGTCTAATATATCTCAAATTAGGCAAAATCTTGGTTGTTATAGCTTCCTTTATGGAGGTTTCAATTTCCATACTGAATACTTTTGATTCCAAATTTTACAATAGAACACAAAATTATAGAGTTACAATAGAGGTACTCTTGTACAAAATAAACAATATTAGTTGGTCTTCTAAAGGAAAACATTATGAAAGCTTTACATTTTCCATTTATGAAACCCCAAATATTTTGAGGAGTGGTTGGAATCTAAATAAAATTAAATGGCATTATTTTTTTCTTACGTCTTCTAAGAACAAGGTAATGTACTTCTCTTAATGTTAGAGATTTTTTTAACATGTTCACCTCTAATGTTATTGGAAAAATGACATTAAAGATGAGAATACTTAATGAAAATAATGTATAAGATACTATAAAATATTTTAAGTACTAACATCTAATAGTGACAACATAAAATACAATGAATACATATTTGTTGTACACTTGGTAAACATCCAAGTCACATACATAATGTAAAATTGAGAAAAAGGTTGTCTAGAGACTAATAAGAATAAAATTACTCTAAAATTTTGATTAGATGATAAATTTAAAGGCTTACTTAATGAATATCTAAGTTACTTCATGCATGCTTATAGAGAGTATAACAAGTTCATGTTGATGTGGGTTTTATACACACCATAGAAGGTTAAATGAGGTAGCCTCTAACATTTTTATATCTCTATGGAATGAGGTTCCACTATGGGGAATAAGTTAAAGATATATAGTCAAAACAACTAGGTGATGGAATAGAAGGTTGAGCTTGTGGATTGTTTAACCAAGTTTTGTGTATGGATGTGTGGAATCTAATACAAAGTAATCACTAGGTGAGTTTTATGGGTGGAAAATTACTCTATGATGGGTAGATATTAAAGAAAATTTAAAAAAGGGAAAGAAAGGTAAGGCAGAAAATAAGGCTTTGTGTTCCTAAAAGGTCATTTCTAAGATTATTTTTGTGGAGGATAAGAATCACCAAGACTAATGTTTGTCATTCGTAGCTATTACACACTCACGAATAGGCATGATTAGAAGTCTGGGAAAAAAAGTGTAGGGAGAATAATGATCTCAACTAAAAAATGCTCTCTTTAGGATTATTGTTGTACATCCTTATTTGAGAGGATACATCTTGAACCAAAAAGTTGTCTAGAGTAGCTATAGCTCATGCTTGTATGACTATACCAAAGGAAATACTTCTATATAACTCAGATTATCAACTTAATTCATACTAACTTCTTAAACTAATGAAATTTATTGACCCTCAATTATTGTTGCACATATAAGATCAATATTCATTAATTGAAACAATCAGATTCATCCATAGCATTAGCACACTTCAAAATTATTGAATTGATACAAACAAAGAAACTTAAATTTCATTAACATATAAAGGAAAGAAGAAAAAACAAACACAATTGCATGACAATTAATCTATTGATCTCTTCCTATATATTGATATAGAACTTTGACCTTTTGAAAATAGGGTTTTACATGTATTTAAAGGACTTAGGGAAGGGGTCTCCTCATCCTCAAAGTATAGAAAAACTTTGGTTACATTAGAATAACTAGAACATAAGTTCTAGTTCAATACAAAATTGCATGTTATAACTTATAAATTACATCATACATGAAACGTGTGCATGATGGAAAAAATAATTTATTTAATTACAACATGGACTAATAATACTTAACTAGTTATTTTTAATCTTTATATGTAAAATTATATAAAAATAGCCTTCTACTAAGGTAGACTTGGCTCCTACTTGACACTTTTATTATTGTCCTTGGAACTTCAGTTGTAACCAGAGCTGAGCTGGCAACTTCAGTTGAACTTGTTTTTGTGATAGGTATGGTGACTAAAGTTGTGGCCAAGAAGGAACGGGTTACTTAAATTAGAGTAGTGACTGGAACTGATTTGAGAGGGGGATTTTATTCACTTGTTGATCTAGGAGGGACTTAAGTTGACAATGGTATTGTAACTATCAAAGTTAAGTGGAGCTTGAGTTGAAGCACTAGTAGATGGAACTGAGGCTACTTTCTTCATGGTATCTAACTCTTGATAATGTTTCTATCCTTTATAATGTTACACCTGAATTAAGCTCATATCAAGGAGAGGAAGTCTAGTTACCCTATCTACCTATTTTACTAGCCTCACATGCTCTATCTTAATAGCTCAGAAGCCTACATGAAAGACCTCTACTTTAGTTGTCTTCTTCCTCATTGTACTTAGCTTTGATGCAATATCCTCTAAACTTAGTCCTTGTAAACTTTACTTAAAACTATCTGAAGCTTTTTGTATCATTTAATCAAAAATAGCCTAGGATACTAGCTTCCCAATTTTATCTCATGCTCCTATCAATTTTAGATCATCCAAAAATTTTACTGTGTGATTTTCTTATTCTATGATCTTATTAATTAAAGCATCGACAACACTCACCCAATCTCGAGCCTCTTATGTCCTTATGACTACAATATTTAATGCATTAGTTACCTCCAAAGGGGTCATCAAATTTAAATGGATGAATGCCTTAT
This sequence comes from Torreya grandis, assembly GCA_037957365.1. Classification (NCBI taxonomy): domain Eukaryota; kingdom Viridiplantae; phylum Streptophyta; class Pinopsida; order Cupressales; family Taxaceae; genus Torreya; species Torreya grandis. The sequence goes on along the minus strand of JARHVA010003671.1, from coordinate 704,408 downwards.
TAAGAGTATATAACTCTAAGAAATTAAATTTGTTCTCATCTTCTTTGATAATTTTAAACTATTTTATTATTATTTTTACATATGGATCCAATTGAACTCTCAAAGAATAAATGGTATCCAAAATGTCATATAATCTTAATTTTTCACTTTGTACATCTTGATCTATATTAGAGAGAACATGGATTACCTATTGTTTCTCTCTAAGAGTCTCTATCTCTTCTTCTAATTCTTTTTTGGCTTACTCTATTCCCTCATGGATGGCCAATATTCCTTTAGTGTGGGTATTTATGTAGGACTTGAGGTCCTCAATGTATGTGGACTGACCCTTCTTTCTATCTTGCCTTTTCGAAATAGAGTAAATCTATTTTATTTATCCTATAATCAACCCTCTACCACTATTATCTTTTATATTTATCTTCCTTACCCTTTACACTGAGGTTATTATTTTGTCAAAGAGTGAGCTCACAATGGGCAACTCATTGATCTTCAAATTGGGCCTCTTAGAAGCTAATGCACATAACTCCTTGGCCTAATCTAGAAGAGTCATCATTGATGGATCCAATGGATAGGATTATATTTATGTATCCTTCTTAGGCATAGGTTTAGACTCAGTGGATGGCTTAGGAATTAAGGTCCAAATTATCTTGGACTAGTATACATTCCTTAAGTGTGCATGGGATGCATAGTGTAGACAAGTTTCTTATTAGGGGATATTTTAGTTTCCACCACTTCTATGGTCTGAACTAGTCTTGATGTAGGCAATGGTGAACCCAATTGAGTAGAGGTGGTTACCACATGGGTGATGGGATTACTACTGGTTGTAAAAGCAAAGGTGGAGATTGAAGGAGCAATGAAACTAGCAGTGGTTTTCATAATGAAAATACACATAGTAGGTAATGTTTACATAGGATTAAAAGTGGTAAAACCTAGTAATGGTAGAGAAAAAATAATTGGTAATGACATAAGAAGAGAAAGGCCTAGGGGAGCAATGAATAGAACACCCTTACCATATTGGTCATCACTAAGGGGTGCCTTTGCATTTAATCCTTTCAAGCTCAATACTTTAGCTTATTATATGTCCTCTTCATCCACTTCATGGCTTGGCTTACTTTCAATTGAAGGTTATGCCTCTCTACTAGTTATCTCCATGGATGGAGTTTGTGGTCTCTCTTCCCTAGGTTTCCTTTGATAACAAAGTGTTATCCTCTAGGCCTGATGATCAATCACTTGTTGGGTAGAAGACAAAAGAGTCATGTTAGAGATTATGGTCACCTAAGGCACCATAGCAAGTGCCATCTCTTCCTCATTATAGGAGTCCAATTAAATGATCTCCACTTCTTCCCCAATAGTGTTTTCCCTCTCTTGTATTAGTTCTTCTACTAATTCCTATTTGACCTTCCTTAGTTTAATAGTAGATGTTTGAACTAGAGGAGTCTATTCTTATTCTTATTGAGCAATAGTTAATGTCTCTTCTATCACTTTCTCTTATTCATTCTCTCTAGTAGTTGATGTCTTCCCTACCACTTGATCTTGTTCTTATTGAGATTTCATCACAGTAGGTAGTTTTAAGGGGTTTTGGATTTTGTCTATGGGTTGTTGGAAATGTTTGGCACTCCAAAAGTCATAGGATATCCATCCCCCTAGTGGTGGGATGCTAGATTTGTCTTGAATAAGTGTAAGGGATGGATCTTCTTCTATTACCCTAAAAAATTATCTACTTAGGTTGGCAGTCTTATCCCTTTCCTTTACTTATTAATCATGTTTTGAATTAAGGAACAATAATTCATGGTTAAAAGGTTCATGTTTTTATGGGATGTTGATATTTTGAATCTTTTGTTGCACTCTCCCATGAGGGTCCCAATCTACATGGGGTAGAGTAGCCAAGGTATAATCCCTCCTTACATTCCTAGCCTCTCTAAAATGTCTTATGTATGTATACCACATCCTCCCAATAGTGACATGGGAGCTATGGAAAGTTATTTTCTTACTCTTTTTCAAGTCCTCATCTATACCATTCCATATTTAGAAAGTAATTAATTTCTTGACAACTTTGTCTGAGAAAAATTTGGGGATCTGAAGAGGGTCTACCCTATGTCCAGTAACCATGATAACTATATAATCTGGGTATAGCCAATAATCACCCAAATTCACTAGTGTATTGGTAATACTCTTTGAAATCCTAGCTAAAGGTTAGCCATGAATGGTCATTCAAACTTGAGGATACATTTCCTCTGCAATGATAACAATGTTCCTCACGTATCCATTGATGTGAATAGAAGAATAGAAGTCACAAATTTTATTCTTGATATAGTCAGGGTTAGGATTACATAAAATCCCATTATGTTTGTAAATACTCCCCATGACTACGTCCAAAATATATGACATAATATATAAATTTCCACCTTGGGGCCTCTTGTCCTTGTATAGAATTTATTCATGCAAGTGAGTAATGATAACCTCCCCCAATGCATAGGTACACTCTAAAGTGATGAGTAGGTTTAGTATGGGTACCCATTCTAGATGGAGGAAATGAATTCTTGAGTGTCTAAATAATTTATTTAACAACACCATGTGAATAAAAATCTCCATCCAAAACTAAGTGATGGGGATGGGGTTCTTGGTAGTTTTTTACAATGAAATTCTTTCCTGAGAGAAGCCATTTCCTTACTACTTGTTCTAAATTATTGCTTTTCTTCCAAGTAACTACATTATGTAAGTCAAATTTAGCATTTAGAATGGGCAAACATAAATACCTCATGAACATGTCACCTAAGATGTATACACCTATTGTGTTATTAGTGATATAGTGTAGATAGATACTATCTACAATCCTTCCTTTGAAGAATAAGTCTCATAGCAAGTCAATACACAACATAAATTCAAGCATGGTGACTGCATAGTGGAGTGTCTATAAATTTAATGGTATTAAGTTAGATGCAACCTACTTCTCTTCTACTGAGACATCCTCCTCACATGTGAATAGATCAATGTTATCTATGACCTCCCATAGAACCGAGTAATTATCATGGACATCATCAAACACTATTGCATCCAAAACCATTGTGGAGTCCTTAATGAAAAAATTAGATGGTTGTGGAGCTCCTTTGTACATCTTGGATGAATATGCCATTATTATTGGTTAATTTTGGTGTGATACAAGCTCTTGAAAATGGTGGTCTAAAAATCTATTTCACAAATTATAAGCTATTATAGATGCAGCTAGGGCTTTTGAAATTGTATAAGGTTATGTGTAATTGAGCTCTTGAAAATCAAATGAGGTGGACTTGATTAGTGGCTCGATGTTATATATTTATGCATTCATTCTATTCTATGCACCATTAATCACTAACATTTATGAGCTCATCACCTTCATTCAATTCAAACTTGACCACCTAAGCCTACTAGACATGCCATGTAGGATGTTTACTCATTCAGGGTGCCATGGTGTTACTTTTTATTTTTACACTTGTCATTGTATGGTTTAGTTGAGGGTCAACTTTTGCCTTTGAGCTAAATGATATAATATGGTGAAACTAGGAATTTAAGAAAAAAACTACAAAGAGAAACATGCTCTTCAAATAGATTCATTCAGTAAGATTTGATCAAAAGAAACCAAAGGAAAAGTTTCTAAATGAAAAGATCTGAATAAAAGTCATTAAAATAATAGTTCCCAAAAACCAAGTATTCTTCACGGAGATTATCATTTGAGAAGATTTATCCAAAAGTCACCACAGGAAAGTTTTTGAATGAAAGGCTCTGAACAAAATTCACCAAAATAAACTTCTTGAAGACCAAAACCTTTTGAATACCAAAGTTTATGAAGTAAAGTTGTCGTATAATAAATGCTAACTAAAATGATCCAAAGAAAAGTTATCAATCCAAAAGCTGTTGATCAAAATAAAATTTGAAATAAAGTTCTTGAATGAATATTTTCCAATTGAAAATTTTCTAAACACTGAAAATATCTAAATTGTCAAATAAAAAAATATGAATAAGTAACTCAAAATAAAAGAACTCGAATAAGTAAACCCGAATACTTGTCATACATAGCAATTCTTCCAAATTTTCTATTAATAGATTAGTTTCAATAAGTCCTTTAAAATGAAAAATAGGTGTACCAAAAGTGATTCAACGTCTAAAACATCAAGTTTCTATAGATAATAATAAAACATGCCCAAACACACACACATAACCCAAATAATACATGAGTCCTCATAAAAACAATGGGGATCCCCTCTTTTCAAAAAAAATCCAAGGTGGGGTGTGTTGAATACAATAAATGGTGACTCACAGGGGTGAATACTATTGAGAATTCAAGAACGTAGAATATCTAGTTTTACAATCCCAATATCAATCATGAACCATGCTAAAATAAATGATTAAATCAGAAACATAAAAGAGACTCTTAATAATTCCATGAAGCATACTAGCTTTGTTCATACCTTGGACCTGTGTATGGGAAAGTGATATTCTTTATTCCTTGTTAAAGGGTTTTAGGAAAAGACATAGAGTGATATGCAAGATTCATTATGATAGGGTGTTAAGTGCATATAAATTTGGGAAGTTTGGTCGTTGATATACTGCCAACTAGGCATCCATATCCCTGACATAGATACCTTTATCACCTTTTCTCTCTTTCACATCATATTTTTCATGATTTGTGATACATTGATCTTATTTCATCATTTAGTATTTTAATCCGGTTTTGATTTTCTTTTGGAATTGGATTATGCATTTTTCTTTTTTTCTTTCTGAATGAAAGAGGGGAAAAGGTGACAACCACAAGCCAGCTTTAATAAAATTTGGTTAATTAGAATGTCCCTGTTAACTTTACCCATGTCAATGGTTATTACCTCAAATAAGTATTAACATTTAATGTGAATTTAACCCAAGGGTATAAGAAGAGATTTTTAAATTTACATAGAATTATGGGAGCAGCTTTTACATACCTAATATAATCATTAGCTTTGTAATATAGTCATGGCTAACTCTCTCATCGCTTACCTGGATTAAGAATTCTAAACTACAAGATACAACATCCACTGATTTGAGTTGGATTCAAAACACATTGGATGTTATTTGATTATACTAAGATTTATCAATTATATTTCTATGAAATCTAAGGAAAACTATTCTAGAAAGTCCAAAATTGCTTAAAACAAAACACTAAAATAAGCAAAGTAAACTACAAAAAGTGAAAATGGCTAATATAGAAAGCATGAACTAATCTAATGGAAACAAATGACTAAAATCAATAATTTAACTATTAAATCAAATATACCATTGTTACTCAGAGACCTCTCCAGATGGAGCAGCCATGAAGTAATGCTTCAAAAATTGTCCATTGATTGGATGTTAATTCATTACCTTGTATGTCCTTAAAATGGAAAGTGTATTTACCTAATATCTCATAGATATGATAAGTTCATAAATCATTGGCCCAATATATAAGAGTTATCATTGATGGATCTAAAGGTTGGGATTCTATTTGTGTATCCTTATCAGGCTTAGGTTCAGACTCAATGGATGACCTAGGAATTGAGGACCAAATTATCTTGGACTAGTCTATTTTCCCTAAGTGTGTCATGTGATGCACAACATAGATAGGTTTATTCTTGGGAGATCCTTTAGTTTCCATAACTATTGTGGTCTAAACTAGTCTTGGTGAAGGTAATGGTGAACCCAATTGAGTAGAGGATGTTTCCGCTTGGGTGATTGGATTGATATTGGTTGTGAAAGCAAATGTGGAGATTAAAGGAGCAGTAAAACTAGTAGTGGTTGCCATAATTAAAATAGGCATAGTAGGTAATGTTTACACAAGATTAAAAGTGGAAAAAATTGGTAATGACATATAAGAAATAACTGGTAATGACATAAAAGGAGAAAGGCCTAGGAGAGCAGTGAATAGAACACCCTTATGATATTGGTCACTATTGAGGGGTGCCTTTGATTTCAATCCTTGAAAGCTCAATACTTTAGATTGTTGTGTCTCCTCTTCATCCACTTCATGGCTTATCTCACCTTCAATTAAAGGTTACGCCTCTCTGTTAGTTACCTCTATGAATGGATTTTATGGTCTCTTTACCCTAGGTTTTCTTTGATAAAAAAGTGTTATCCTCTTAGCCTGATGATCACTCACCTTTTGGGTAGAAAAGGGAAGATTCATGATGTAGGTTATGATCACCAAAGGTTCCATACTAGGTCCCATCTCTTCTTCATTAGAGGAGTTAAGTTAAATGATCTCCACTTTTTCCCTAATAGTGTTGTCCCTCTCCTATATTACATCTTATGTTAATTATTATTTAAACTTCCTCATTTCAATAGTAGATTTTTAAACTAGAGGAGTTTTTTATTCTTATTCCTGAGTAGTAGTTAATGTCTCTTATAACACTTGATCTTCTTCATTCTCTCTAGAAGTTGATGTCTTCCCTACCCCTTGCTCTTGCTCTTGTTGAGTTTTCATCATAGTAGGTGGTTTTTGGGGGTCTTGGCTTTGGTATAATGGTTATTGGAAATGTTTGCCACTCTAAATATCATAGGATATCCATCCCCCTGGTGGTGGGATCCTAAATTTGTCTTGACTAAGTGTAAGGGAAAGATATACTTGTATTACCCTCAAAAAATATCTACTTAGGATAGTAGTCTTATCCCTTTCCTTTACTTCTTAATCATTTTTTGAATTAAGGAACAAAAATTCACAGCGAAAAGGTTCATATTTTTATGGGATGTAGAGATTGTGAATCTTTTATTGCAATATCCTGTGGGAGTCCCAATCCCCATGGGGCAGAGTAGCCAAGGCATAATCCCTCCTTACATTCCTAGCCTCTCTAAAATATCTTTTGTAGGTATATTACAATCTCCCAATAGTGAGATGGGAGCTATGGAAAGTGATTTTATTACTCTTTGTCAAGTCCTCATCTATACCAATCCATATTCGTAAAGCAATCTCTTGCTTAGCAATATTTTCTCAGAGAAATTTTGGGAGTCAAAGAGGGTCTACCCTACATCTAGCAACCATGGTAATTATATAATCTAGGTATAGCCAATAATCACCCAAATTCACTATTTTATTGGCAATGCTCTTTAAAATCCTAGTTAAGGGTTGGCCATAAATTTCCATCCAAACTTGATGATACATGTCCTCTGTAATTCTAGCGATGTTCCTCATGTATTCATAGATTTGAAAAAAAGAATAGAATTCATAGATTTTATTCTTGATATAGTCAAGGTTGGGATTACACAAAACCCCATTATGTATGTAAATAGTCCCCATGACTACATCTAAAAGATATGACATCATATAGAAATTTAAACCTTGGGGCCTCTTGTATAAAATCTATTTATGTAGGTGAGCATTGATAACCTCCCCCAATGCATAGGTGTGCTCTAAAGTTATTAGTAGGTCTAGCAAGGGTATCCATTCTAGATAGAGGAAATAAATGCTTAGTTGTCTAAATAATTAATCTAACAATACCATGCCAATACCAATTACCTTGTGAAAATGGGTGATGGGGATGGGGTTCTTGGTAGTTTTTTATAGTGAAATTCTCACCTGGGAGAAGCTATTTCCCTATTGCATGTTCTAAATTATTAATTTTCTTCTAAGTAACTACACTATGTAAGTCAAATATAGTGTCTAGAGTGGGAAAACATAAATACCTCATGAACGTGTCTCCTAATATGTATACAACTATTGTGTTATTGGTGACATAATGTAAATAGCCACCATATGCAATTCTACCTTCGAAGAATAAGTCTCATACTAAGTTGATGCATGCCATAAATTCTAACTTGGTGACTACATAGTGGAGTGCCTAGTAATGAATGGTAGTAAGTTAGATACAACTTGCTTCTCTTTTGCTAAGATGTCCTCCTCATATTTGAATGGATCAATGTTCTCTATGACCTCCCATAGATCTAATTAATTAACATGGAGACCATCAATCACTATTGCATCAAAAACCATGTCTAGGTATTATGTGGAATCCTTAATGAAAAACTTGGATGGTAGTGGAGCTTTTTTGTACATATTGTATGAAGAAGCCATTACTATTGGTTGAAGCCAATGTGATGCAAGCTCTTGAAAATAGTGTTATAAAACTCTATTATGTAAATTTTAAGTTGTTTTAGATGTAGCCTAATAGGGCTTTTGAAATTATAGATGGATATGTGTAATCGAGATCTTAAAAATCAAATGAGGTGAAATCGGTTAGGGGTTCAATGTTATAGATTTATGTATTCATTTTAGTTAGTGCACCATTAATCACCAATGTCTATGATATCATCACCTTCATTCAATTTTAACTTGACCACCTAGGCCTAGTGGACATGCCATGTAGGATGTTTACTCATTCGAGGTGCCACAGTGTTACTTTTTATTTTAACATTTATCATTGTATGGTTTAGTCATGGGTTGACCTTTGCTTTCGAGCTAAATGACAAACTATGGTGAACCTAGGATTCCAAGCAAGAAAACCTCTCAGAAATATTTATCCAAAATTAATGAAAGGAAAAGTTTTTGAATGAAAGGCTTCGAACGAAAGTCACCAAAGGAATAGTTTTTAAAAACCAAGTGTTCTCCAAGGAGATTGTCATTCAGGAAGATTTTTCTAAAAGTCACCAAAGAAAGGTTTCTGAATAAAAATATCTAAATTAAAGTCACCAAAATATGCTTCTCAAAGACCAAAACCTTCTAAAGACCAAAGTTTCTTAATTAAAGTTGTCGCATAATAATTACTGAACAAAATGAACCAAAGAAAAGTTACTGATCAAAAAGTTGTCTACTAGAAGAAAATTCAAAATAAAATTTGTGAATGAATACTTTCTAATTGAAAAGTTTCTAAAGATTGAAAATATCCAAAATGTTGAATAAAATAATCTGAATAAGTAACTCTAAATAAAATAACCTGAGTAGGTAAACCCAAATACCTGGCATACATCGCAATTCTTCTAAATTTTTTAGTAATAGATTAGTTTCAATAAGTCCTATCAAATATAAAATAGGTACACCAAAAGTGATTCAATGTCCAAAGCATCAAGTTTGTATAGATAATAATAAAACCATCCCAAACACACACACATAACCCAAATAATAAATGATTCCTCTTAAAAATAAAGGGGGTCCCCTCTTTTCAAATAAAATCCGAGGTGGGGTGTGTTGAATACAATAAATGGTGACTCATAGGTCCAAATATTCTTGAGCATTCAAGAACCTAGAATCCCTGGTTTTGCAATCCCAATATAAACCATGAACCATGCTAAAATAAATGATTAAATTGGAAACATAAAAGAGACTCTTAATAATACCATGCAACATACTAACTTTGCTCATACCTTGGACCTGTGTGTGGGAAAGTGATATTATTTATTCCTTGTCAAAGGTTTTTCATAAAAGACATGGGGTGAGCTACAAGTTTCATTATGAATAGGTTTTAAGTGCATATAAATTTTGGGAGCTTGACCATTGATATGCTACCAACTAGGCATCCATAGCCTCGACATAGATACATTTATCACCTTTTCTCTCTTCTATGTCATCTTTTCCATGATGTGTAATACATTGATCTTATTTCATCATGTAAGCTTTTAATCCACTTTTGATTTTATTTTGGACTTGGATTATGCCTTTTTCTTTTTTTTGCTTTCTGAATGAAAGAAATAAAAAGGTGGCCGTCATAAGATGGCTTTAATAAAATTTGGTTAATTAGAATGTCCCTATCAACTTTACCCATGTCAATGGTTGTTACCTCAAAAAAGTATTAGTATTTAATTTGAATTTGAACCAAAGGGATAAGGAGAGATTTATAAATTTTCATAGAACTATGGGAGTAAATTTTACATACCTGATAGAATCATTAACTTTGTAACATAGTCATGGCTAACTCTAATCGCTTACCTAGATTAAGAATTCTAAACTACAAGATGTAACACCCACCAATTCAAGTTGGATTCAAAACACACAAGATGCTATCTGATTAAACTAGGAGTGATCATTTATATTTCCATGAAATAAAAGGAAAACTATTCTATAAAGTAGGAAATTGCCTAAAAGAAAATACTAGACTAAGCAAAGCAAACTACAAAAAAAAAAAAAGGCTAATCTAGAAAGAATGAACTAATATAATGGAAGAAAATGACTAAAATAAATAATCTAACTATTAAATCAAATTTAACCTACTCCTACCTATACCATAACATCCTTTGTTACTTAGTGACCTCTTCGAATGGAGTAGCCATGAAGTAATGCTTCAAAAATTATCCATTGACCGGATGCCAATTTGTTATCTTGTAGGTCCTTCAAATGGAAAGTGTATTTACCCAAGATCTTAAAGATTTGATAAGGTCCTATACATATTAGGGTAAAATTTTCATGCATTCCTTTCTTTCCATGGGATTTATCTCACAAAAGATCCAAGTTATAAATCCTAAATGTTTTAGACTTCACTCTCTTATCAAACCATGTTTTGACTACATCTTGATGTTTGCTAAATTTCTATAATTCTTCATTCATGGAATCTTCTACTTCAATGATGTCCAGTAATATAGACTCTATTTTCTCATTGGGCTCCATGTATTCCTACATAAATTGATAGGTTAGCAGCTTCAATATGATTGGGAACACTGGTTGTTTCTTGTAAATCAACAAAATATGGTGAGGCTTTAAGGGCCTACTTATACCAAGTTTGAACTACCTAGAGTGTATATTTCAACAAAAGATGCCACTCTTTAGGCTTATCTACAATAGACTTATTGATAGAATTAATTAAGTTCTTTTTGGTAGAATCAACCAATCAATTCCCTTGTAGGTAGTGATTGGAGGATGATCTAATTGTGATCTAATTATCATTAGCCCATTTGGTAAAATCAGCTAATTGAATTGTTGGCTCATTGTCACAAACCAAATAAATAGGTGTGCCAAACCTATTTGTGTTATGCTCTTTAAGGAAATTTATCATATCTCGGGTTCTTGGGTTATTGGTGGTTATTTCCTCAATCCATCTAGTGAAAAAAATTGTAGCAATGGGCACAAACTTGTGCCCAATTGAAGAATTCAAGTTTATGAGACTAATGAAATGTAAGCCCCATTGGGAAAATCACTTACCTAGCTTACCTTTAATCATAGGCTATAGGGGTATTATTCCATGCACCTCTCTTTTTGCCAAGCCATAACATTCATGTCACATCCTCACGTAGAAGTGAGCATCCTTGAAGGTTGTTGGCCAATAATAGCCCATTCTAAGTATTTTATGGGTTGTGGTATTACTAGATGGATGGTTATTGCCAATCTTTTGATGCAAATTTTCCAAAATATCCTAAGTTTCTTCACATGACACACATCTTAAATAGATGGCTTTATGTTTCTTCATGTAGAGTATACCCTTCCTAATCATATAATGAGCAACTTTGAGCCTCAAAGCTTTCTTTTGATCTCTCTTGAGTTCCTAGGGACATGTTTAAGTGAGAAAGAACTGAATAATACCTGAATACTAATCCTCTTGGGAAACCTATGTTTGGTAGGAAAAACTCTTTGATGGTGATGTGTGGGTATAGAAATCATGAAATGAATGATACCTTGTCCTTTGAGGATCTTAATAGATTTAATTTTTTTATAAAAATCCTACAATTTTTCCATCCATTTACCTCTATGCTCTCCCAATTCCTTCTGTCCTAGCATAAGCTTGACAACAAGATCTAGTAATATGGTGATGGTCTTGTTCTATAGGCTATAGCACTTAAACTTCTTAACTAATTTGACAAGAATGAAGATTTTATTGTCAATCAAGGAGTATTAGAGCTATGTATCCTTCAATTTGGTGTTTATAAAATCAAAAGGGTGTTTGCTTTATTCCCTCTTCTGTGTAAGTAAGGTAGTAATGGTATGCTCTGAAGTAAATGAGTATAAGAAAAATTATTTAGTGAAATTTGAGATTACCAGCACTAGGGAGTATAAAATAGCCTTATTTATGTATTGTACATAATTTTTAGCTTAATGTGTCCATTCCACTTTGGCATCATGTTTGAGAATTGCATTCAAGGATCTGACAATCTCTACAAATCTTGATATGAATTTCTTCATCAAATTAATCTTCCCAAAGAAGGACTTGAGCTCTTTTTTGTTATTTTGAAACATTATTTTTGAAATCCCCTAAATTCTATTTGGGTTAATGGTGATCCCATATTTAGTGATAATGTGGCCCAATAGCTTGCCTTTAGTAATGCCAAACATACTCTTCTTCAGGTTTAGTGAGATACCAAACTTACTGTACCTTTCAAAAATGGACCAAAAATGGTCGATATGATTAGCTATGTTTTTAGAGAAAATAGTGAGATCATCCATGTATATAATTATGCATTTGCCTATTATTCCTTGGAATGCGTGATCCATCACTCTTTAAAAAGTAGCTCCAGTGTTGATCAACCCAAATAGTATTCAATTATATGCATATGTTTCCCATTTTGTTGTAAATGTAGTTTTCATCCTATCCTCTTATTTTACCATTACTTGATTATATCTTGAAAACCTATCTAAGAAATAAATCATTCCAAAACCACTCATAGTTAATATCATTCATCTAGGGAGGGTAGAAGATAATTACCTTTCTCAAAATCTTTTTTAAGTTTGTTGAAATTGATGCATAGCCTAATTCACTGTTCTTTTTCCTAACTAAGACTAAATTATCCACCCAAGTTGAATTTTTGATAGGAGAAACTATCTGGGCACTCAGTAGCTTCTCTACTTCTTTCTAGATCAATGGTTCTATAATAGGATTAACCAACCTTTGCCTCTACCTAGATGGTTTATGATCAGGCTTGAGTGTAATTGTATGGGTGATGACTATAGGATTAAATATCCTTAAGTCATCATGGATCCATAAAATTACATCTCTATACCTGATAATCAATTCCTTGACCTTATGCCTTTTAATTGGAGTGTAGCTTAAGTTGATATTAATGAGGTGTGTATTCCTTTCATCACCCATGTTTTTTGAGTTGAATTTGGATTCATTAACCTTGAGTTGCCTCTGTTGCTATGATTAAGGGTCCATATCAAAGGCCATTTCTAAGGTAACCATCCTCAATGAGAGATGATTCTCCTTTAATTGGATAACATCCTCTTCGCCCAATTCTTCATGCCACCTATGGATTCTTTCCTCATTGTTAATTATCTAGGATTCGAACTGTCTTGAATTAGTCAGAAACTAGATGATCTATTGGTCATCATCAAATACCTAAAAAATTTCAACATTGTATGGCATTGATGGACCAAGCACCAATTCAAAAGATAACTTCTATAATTTTGACTCCTATAGAGGCACTAAATTTTCTATTGAAGTATCTAGTGAATGAGTTGTTTGGTTTTGTTCTCTCAGAATAGCCAATATATTGAATGTCTTGAAGGACTTGATTAAATCCCAAGATCTATGCTTTCACTTATTTAGTTATGATAATTTTCTTTGGTATTTATTCTTGACAAGGTCGATTATGAGTTTAGAGTTTCTATATACCAATAGTTCTTTGACAATATTTTTTAGGGTAAATTGTAATCCCAAAATTAGGGCCTCATACTCTGCTCTATTATTAGTGAATGGAAATTGGAGAATATATATTGTCAAGTATTTCTTCCCTTTTGGGTTGACCAAATCAATACCAATAACTGATCCTTATTTGGATAATTCTTTGTCAAAATAGAGGGTTCATAATTGGGGAAGGACCTGAATTTATTTTTGCATTTCATATTTTGTATTAAATGTATAAATTCCTAGATTAGGAGACTTATAACTTACTTCTTCATTGGAAATGTTGTACTATGTAATAGGATGCTTCATCCCAAGCTCTCAATCAATCCTAATCTGGTTAGATATGCCTCTCCATGGTATCAAAATATGGGATAAGTCTATGGAAAGATATCCATTTAATGTATTTGACCAATCTCTACTCAATATCAACTAATATCCCTCAATAATATCCACTACTAATATGTTGATAGTTATCAAATTTAAATGGATGAATTCCTTATTAGGAGTATACAACACCAATAAATTCAATTTACTTTCATATTATTTGATAAGTTTAAATAATTTTGTTATTTTAGTTACATGTGGAGCCAATCAAACTCTCAAAAAATGAATGGTATCCAAAATTTTGTATAATATTAATGTTGTACTATGTATATCTTGATCTACACTGGAGGGAATGTGAATTACCTGTTGTTTCTCTCTAAGAGTCTATAGCTCTTCTTCTAATTATTTTTTGGCCTAATATATTCCCTCATGGATGGTTAATATTGATTCAGTGTGCATCTCCATATAGGACTTGAGGTCCTCAATGTATGGGAACTAACCCTTCTTTTTATCCTACTTTTTTAAAATAGAGTAAATTTCTTTTGTTTGTTTCAGAATCATCCCTCTGCCATTGTTATCTTTTATCTTATTATTCCTTACCCTTTACACTAAGGTTTTTTCTTTGTCAAAGAGTGATCTCACAGTGGGTAGCTTGGTGATCTTCAAATTGGGCCTCTTAGAAGCTTACACTCATAGTTCCTTGTCCCAATCTAGAAGAGTCAGCATTGTTAGATCTAATGGCTAGGCTTCTATTTGTGTATCCTTTTCAAGCTTAGGTTCAGACTTAGTGGATGGATTAAGAATTGAGGACCAAATTATCTTGGACCAATCTATGTTTCCTAAGTGTGCCATGGGATGCACAATATAGACAAGTTTCTTCTTGGGGGATATTTTAGTTGTCACCACTGTTGTGGTCTGAACTAGTCCTGATGAAGGTAGTGGTGAACCCAATTGAGTAGAGGATGTTTTCACTTAGTTGATAAGATTATAAGTGGTTTTTAAATTAAATGTGGATATTGAAGGAGTAGTGTAACTGTTGACGCTGAAAAGTGCACCCAGCGACAGGAAAGCAGATTCCTGCCCTCTCCCCGCAACATGGAAACTCCTCTCTCGCCTGTGGGACGGCGAAGCAGGAGAGGAGAGTCTCTAGGTATGGGCTAGTTCCCTCTGATGTATCTTGTTTGTTTTAGGTAACGTAAAATATAGGTATATAGGTATATACTGGGGGGGATGAAAAGGGAGAGAGAAAAGCATGAAAACAAATAGCCTACTCTAAAAGAGGTGATACACCAAAAAATAGGTTGACCTTCCCACATCCACTCTCAGGATCAGACAAAAACATACATACACTCAGATCTGGCAGAAAAGACCAGGTCTCTGGGATGATAGGGAGGTTCTTATGGAAAGCACAAGAAATAGGGACTCACCAAGGTGCTGAGAAACACACACTGTAAGTGACCTCACCTATTTTATACCTCCAAAACAGAACTCTACTCCTGGCAGCAGCAGACAGTGGCGCTTTGTAGATCACAGGTTTGCTGGTGTCGAACCTGTGAGAGAATCAAGAGACAATGACTGGACACAGATTAACATTCAATGCATACACTAAAATATCCATCCAAATAGAGGTAAAAACTGTCTTTTATTGATTCAGGTGGAAAATTTGGAGAGCAGTGCTCTTTACAAAAGTCAGGGAAGATCCTGATAAAATGACTAAGTCCCTGTATTTATAACAGAAGAGCCAAGAGAAGTCTCATTGGAAAGCATGAAAAAACACTATAACTGATGTCACAATTCTGCCAAGACCATGCTTGTTTCCTCATTTTGCGTGTTGGGCTTCTCCTCCAGTGGCTGGGCAGGTTTTTTCTTGTGCACTGCAAGTGAATTTTGCCACCATCTGTTGTGGGCGGTGAATTTGCTGCCCTTTGCAAGGACTTCATGTAGGATTTCTGCTGATGTTGGCCGATAAGCTGCCGACGGTGGAAGTCTTGTCGACGTCGGTTTGTGTAAGCTGTCGACGTCGACAGTATTGTGCTGTGGGCGGCAATTTTGCCACCTTCCGCATGTGGGCGGCCCTTTCTCTTTCCCCGCCAAGGGGCGGGGTTTTCATTTTCACCACCCTAGGGTGGGCTTTTCCATTTCACCACCGTAGGGCAGGGTTTTCATTTTTGCCGCCATAGGGTAGGGGTTTCATCTTTGCCGCCCTTAGGCGGGACTTTTTTCTTTTTTCGCCTTCTATTGTGCTTCTGACGGTGGCGGTTCTGTCGACGTCAGCCTATGTAAGGTGCCGACAGTGGCAGTATTGCCGACGTCGGTCGATGTCGACAGCCTTTTCATGCTATGGGCAGAAAATTTGCCGCCCTCTGCATGTGTGTATGTGGTCTCATTTTACCCGCCCTTGTAGTGGGCGGCGATTTTGCTGCCCTCTGCATTTTTTCTGCCCTCTTTCTTGCCAAGTGTTGAACACTCCATTTTTTCCTCTCTTCTCTTGTGCACGTCTGAAGACTCTGCCTTTCACTACTGTGAATGTCAATGAACGAGGCCAATGAACCAATGCTCTAAAATGGAGCTGTCAAAACCTGAAGATGGACCTTGCAACCCAAAATGACTAGCCATGTAAAGCAGGTGTAGGAGGTGACCGGAATTTTGCCTGAGGGGCAAAATTGGGTCAACAAATTGGCAACTCACGGGGGAAGCATGCTTGCTATGCTTAGAACCCAGTTGCCTTGCATATCCATTGGGTGGGGAGTCGAATGGTAACTTTGAAGATAGTTCACAACAGCTTAAAAGATTTTGGAATCAAAAATATAGAATTTACCCCCAAACGAAGGGAAACACTCAAGGCTAAAAACAACTACCTGTGTAACTGCACTTAGGGAAAGCAAGAAAAAACAACTGAAAGCAAACTATTATATACAGCTAACCAGGAATGTTCGCATCCCTCCTAGATTGAAAGGAAAATTTCTTAAGTCCCCTTCCTGGTGAAGAGACTTATCGTGACAAGTAAGTAGCTAAAAGAAAATAAGATTTGGTGACTTGCTCTTCCTGCCTGTCACCTGAGTTGGCTGGGAACCGAGGGGATTGAAATCGAACATGCCTCCAATATATACGTATTCTGATTGTTCTAGGAGGCCTGTTGGATGCTGGTCCTTCAAATTGGTGCTCCTCACCAAGAAATTAATTGCTGTCGGTTTATCACCGTAAGCCTTCTGATCTGTACAATTCTTCTACAATGTATCATGGTCTGATTTATTTCCCTCTGCTTTGCTGAAAACTCTGTCAAACTCGTCCTTTGTTTCCTCTTGGCCTTCTTGAAGAAGGGCAAATGTGGTAATGTCTAAAAGGGGCTCACAAAATGATTTCTCATCCCATAGAACATCACTTATTTGTTTAAAGCTCAGTTCTTCAAGGCATTCCTCCAAAAAGATAGACTTCTCCTTTTCCTCTTTGCTGATCAGGTTTTCTAGATTTTCAAAAACATTCCCCTGATCTTAATCTAACTCAGGTTCTTCCATGTAGTCATCCTCATCAATACAGCAATGAAGTTCATCGACCAGAGGAGAAGAGAGCTTACCATGCATTTGTTCCTCTTCGAATTGCTGGAACATCTGCATATACGCAAGGCCTGCATCTTCTCTACTGCAGATAAGGTCTTCACAAGGGGCATCAATGACGATTTCTTCTTCGTTGTCACTCGTGACAACCTCCTGAAAGACTGCAAATTGGATCTTTTGTTCTTTCTTGTCTCTTGCAAAACAAGGTCTTCCTTGAGAAGGGATGAAGTGGAGAAAACATGTGGGAGAGGGGGCAGCCCTTGAGCTAGAATCGGATGATTCTCCTCCCTCCACTTAATTAGTACTTCATCTATATCAGGCACGGCCTGATAACTCTCTTGGAAATGTGTAGGTGGGGTGTGTTCAGGCATGAAATGTGCTATTTAGTCTGAATCGTCCACCACACATTGGCTAAGGAATTTCTTTTTAGACTCCAAATCTGTAATTCTCCTACTCAGATCTTCTTGGAAAAGCTTTTCTTGGAGGCTGCCAGCATCATCATAGGCAGGCGCAACTTTAGCTTCTTCAAGGTTTTGAGAAAAACCTTGCTTTTCTTCTTCCTCTTTGCTGCCCCATGATTCCACCGTCTTCCCCCAATTTAGGATCTCTGAATTTGAATTCTGCTCCTGTGAACAGGCAGCAACTTTGTTCTCCACGAGGTCCTGAGGTTCTTCTGCAAGGTCTGAAAAAATTAACTCCCTTTCAAGGAGTAGCTTCATCCTAGCCTCTAAGTTTTCAATTTGTCTGGCTAGGTTTTCTTGAAAGAGTCTTTCTTGGAGGTGGATAGCATGATCCTCTTCAAATCTCTGGGCTGGTCCTTGACATTCTTTCCTCCAACTTGGAATTCGCACATCATGCTGGAAAACTTGGGGAGGCTGAGGAAGGCGAGGAAAACGTTGTTGGTGCGTTGCAGGAGCCTCTAGAAGAGGGACATGCTAGCTAGTGGTATTATTCTCAATGGAAGATTCCTGATCTAAGGAGTTGAAAAGATTGACCTCCATGGGAGGTTGTTCTGATACCCTCTGGTGTTGGAAAGCTAGGCGCACGGGATTGGGAGGAGCAGTATTTGATGAGTTGGAATGAGCAAGTGCAATTTGATAAAATGGATTTGGTGCAAAAGAGGGGGTTTTCTTTAGGTTAGGAGGGGGTACACAAGGCTAGCTGCCTTGAAAAGATGGATTTCTCCATTTTGGCACCTCTTCCTTCATGGATTATACAGCTTGTGCTTGCCTAAACAAGCACTCCTCTTTATACATCAGCTCCTGTTGATACTTGTGCTGCTCTTCCAATCTGTCAATTTCTTTTGTCTGCTTCTCAAATTCCAATGCCACCTCTCTTATAGTTGTAGGGAAACTAGGAGAGATACTTGAGGGGATTCCATAAATATTTTGAGTCTGATCGATATTATATGAAGGAGAACAAAATCCATGATTTTTTGCAAAAGAAGAATACATATAAGAAATAGATGATTTTTGGTGGCACCAGGCTGCTTAACCAGCAGATTTACTCAGAGTCACCAGATGCTGAAGAAACTTGATTTGTTGTAACAGGACCAGCATCAATCCTGAAACTTTACTGCGTTAAAAAAAATTGAGGTCCCACAGGGCGTGCCAAAACTGTTGACGCGCACAGTGTTGTATTGGTGGTTCCTCTACTGTAACAGGATCAACGAGTAACCCTGCAACTTTTCTGATTAAAAACTTGGAGTCCCACCAGGCGTGCCAAAACTGTTGATGCTGGAAAGTGCACCCAGCGGTAGGAAAGCAGATTCCTGCCCTCTCCCCGCAACATGGAAACTCCTCTCACACCTGTGTGATGGCAAAGCAGGAGAGGAGAGTCTCTAAGTATGGGCTAGTTCCCTCTGATGTATCTTGTTTGTTTCAGGTAACGCAAAATATAGGTATATAGGTATATACTGGGGGGGATGAAAAGGGAGAGAGAAAAGCATGAAAACAAATAGCCTACTCTAAAAGAGGTGATACACCAAAAAATAGGTTGACCTTCCCACATCCACTCTCAGGATCAGACAAAAACATACATACACTCAGATCTGGCAGAAAAGACCAGGTCTCTGGGATGATAGGGAGGTTCTTATGGAAAGCACAAGAAATAGGGACTCACCAAGGTGCTGAGAAACACACACTGTAAGTGACCTCACCTATTTTATACCTCCAAAACAGAACTCTACTCCTGGCAGCAGCAGACAGTGGCGCTTTGTAGATCACAGGTTTGCTGGTGTCGAACCTGTGAGAGAATCAAGAGACAATGACTGGACACAGATTAACATTCAATGCATACACTAAAATATCCATCCAAATAGAGGTAAAAACTGTCTTTTATTGATTCAGGTGGAAAATTTGGAGAGCAGTGCTCTTTACAAAAGTCAGGGAAGATCCTGATAAAATGACTAAGTCCCTGTATTTATAACAGAAGAGCCAAGAGAAGTCTCATTGGAAAGCATGAAAAAACACTATAACTGATGTCACAATTCTGCCAAGACCATGCTTGTTGCCTCGTTTTGTGTGCTGGGCTTCTCCTCCGACAGCTGGGCAGGTTTTTTCTTGTGCACTACAAGTGAATTTTGCCGCCATCTGTTGTGGGCTGCGAATTTGCCGCCCTTTGCAAGGACTTCATGTAGGATTTCTGTCGACATCGACCGATAAGCTGCCGATGGTGGTAGTCTTGCCAATGTCAGTTTGTGTAAGCTGCCGATGTCAGTAGTATTGTGCTGTGGGCAGCAATTTTGCCACCTTCCGCATGTGGGCAGCCCTTTCTCTTTCCCCGCCAAGGGGCGGGGTTTTCATTTTCACTGCCCTAGGGCAAGCTTTTCCATTTCACCACCGTAGGGCAAGGTTTTCATTTTTGCCGCCATAGGGCAGGGGTTTCATCTTTGCCGCCCTTGGGCTGGACTTTTTTATTTTTTTGCCTTCTATTGTGCTGTCGACGATGGCGATTCTGCCGACGTCAGCCTATGTAAGGTGCCGACAGCGGTAGTATTGCTGACATCGACCGATGTCGACGGCCTTTTTGTGCTATGGGTGGCAAATTTGCTGCCCTCTGCATGTGTGTATGTGGTCTCATTTTACCCGCCTTTGTAGTGGGCGGTGATTTTGCCGCCCTCTACATTTTTTTTGCCCTCTTTCTTGCCAAGTGTTGAACACTCCATTTTTTCCTCTCTTCTCTTGTGCACGTCTGAAGACTCTGCCTTTCGCTACCGTGAACGTCAACGAACGAGGCCAATGAACCAATGCTCTGAAACAGAGCTGTCGAAACCTGAAGATGGACCTTGCAACCCGAAATGACTAGCCATGTAAAGCAGGTGTAGGAGGTGACCGGAATTTTGCCTGAGGGGCAAAATTGGGTCAACAGTAACTAGTAGCAGTTGACATAATGATAATAGGCATAGTAGGTAATGTTGACACAGGAGTAAAAATGGAGAAAATGGAAATGGAATAGAAGAAACAACTGGTAATGACATAAGAAGAGAAAGGCCTAGGGAGTAATGAATAGAGCACCCTTACCAGATTGGTCACCACTAAGGGATGCCTTTACTTTCAATCCTTACAAGATTGGTAATTTAGCTTGTTATAGTTCCTCTTCATCCACTTCATGGCTTGGATTACCTTCAATTAAAGGTTGTGCCTCTCTGCTAGTTATCTCTATGGATGGAGTTTGTGGTCTCTCTACCCTGGGTTTTCTTTGATAATAAAGTGTTATCTTCTTAGCTTGATGAGCACTCACTTGTTGGGTAGAAGAGGGAAGAGTCATGCTAGAGGTTATGGTCACCTAAGATGCCATAGTAGGTTCCATCTCTTCCTCATTAGAGGATTCTAGGTAAATGATCTCCACTTCTTACCCAATAGTGTTGTCCCTCTCTTGTATTAGCTCTTCTATTAATTCTATTTGACCTTCCTCAATTAAATAGTAGATGTTTGAACTAGAGGAGTCTATTCTTCTTCTTTATGAGTAGTAGCTAATGTTTATTCTATCACTTGCTCTTCTTCATTCTTTTCAATAGTTGATGTCTTTCCTGCCACTTATTATTGCTCTTTTTGAGCTATCATCATAGTAGGTGGTTGTTGGGGGTCTTGGATTTGGTGTACTAGTTGTTGGAAATGTCTGCCACTCCAAAATTCATAAGATATCCATTCCCCTAGTGGTGCGATCCTAAATTTATCTTGAGTGTAAGGGAGGTATCTAGTTGTATTACCCTAAAAAAATATCTACTTGGGCCAATAATATTATCCATTTCCTTTACTTCTTAATCATCTTTTATATTAAGAAATAATAATTCGTGATTAAAAGGTTTATGTTTTTATGGGATGCTAGTATTTTAAATCTTTTATTGCACTCTCCTATGGGGGTCTTAATCCCCATGGGCCATATTATCCAAGACAGAAGCCCTCCTTACATTCTCAGCCTCTCTAATATGTCTTTTGCATGTATATTGCATCTTCCCAATAGGGATATGGGAGATATGGAAAGTTATTTTATTACTCTTTTTCAAGTCTCCATGTATACCATTCCATATTTAGAAAGCAATATCTTACTTGACAAATTTGTCTGGGATAAATTTGGGGAGCTGAAGAGGGTCTACCCTATGTCCATCAACCATGATAATTATATAATTTGGGTATAACCAATAATTACCCAAATTCAATAGTGTATTGGTAATGCTCTTTTAAATCCTAGATAAAGGTTGGCCATGAATGGCCATCCAAACTTGAGGATACATGTCCTCTATAATTCTAGTAATGTTCCACATGTATGCATAGATTTGAAAAAATTAATAGAAGTCATAGATTTTTTTCTTGGTATAGTCAGGTTTGGGATTACACAAAACCCCATCATATCTATAAATAGTCCCCATGATTGCATATAGAAGATATTACATCATATAGAAATTTCCACCTTAGGGCCTCTTGTCCTTGTATAGAATTTGTTCATGCAAGAGGGCACTGATAACTTCCCCCAATTCATAGGTATGTTCTAAAATGATTAGCATGTCTAGTAGGGGTACCCATTCTAAATGGAGGAAATTAATTCTTGGCTGTCCAAATAATTGATTTAACAATGCTATGCCAATACGAATCCCCATATTGAAAAGGGTGATGGGGTTCTTGTTAGTTTTTTATAGTGAAATTCTCACCTGGGAGAAGCCATTTCCCTACTACTTATTCTAAGTTATTGCTTTTCTTCTAAGTAACTACACTATGTAAGTCACATGTAGCATTTGGTTTGACTCGTTGGGCTCCCTCTTCATGCCAATGAAGTGTTACTACACTAAACTTGGATTATTCACATGCCCAAATTGTACAATAAATGTATTTTGACACTCATTCCATGAGGTGAACATATTTTCCTATGAATTGAGATAGAAATCATAAGATTAATCCTATAGAGTAAATAATAAAAGCCTACATGCAACATCTCATGGGTGGCATTCATTAATATCATAGCAGCCTTGAAAGATTTGATGTGTTCTTATGTCATCGTCCCATTTGAGGGGGAGAAGGTAGGTAAATACTTCTCTAGATTCCTTGGTAGATAATGTTGGTCTCCAGGGATGGAAATAACATATATGAATAACCAAGGTTGATTCATAGGAGGATTGATAAGTGGGACATTTCTTATAGGGGAAGGTGTTATAGCTTGATATATCTCAAAGATGATAAGTATTGGTATAGGCCTCCTAGGATTTGATAACAGTGAAACCAAATGGGTAGATTGAGCCCTAAACCTTGTTAATCTCCCAAGTGTCTTTATTGCAACTCTAATGGATCACAACTATCTATTGAGAGGGGGGTGAATCAGTAGATTGACTAAGTTAGTCATTTTTAAAAAAATTAATGTAGATTATAAAGATATGTAGAGATCACATACACACAAATAGACATAACACTATACGTACCATGGAAAACCTAATATGGGAAAAACCAACATGAGAATAGCTACCAAAATTTACTATTCTAATCCAACCTCACAATCAAAACCTCAATGGTTACACATTTAAGGGTACTAACCCTAAGGAGACACCAATACCCTAGTTTAAGAGCACCAACTCTAAGGAAGAACCCACTCCCTAACTGAGCACCAACTTAGCTTGTCTAATGGCACCCATCAATCAGATCTATATGGAGATACAACTCCAAATTACAATATAGATTCATATAAGAATCCAATCTCAATTCTTTATTATAGGGCTGGTTTGTAACTTCTCATAATCTTCATATTATCTCTCTATACTCTTTCACTCTACCCCTCTGTCTCTATGTCTAGATATATCTCTTATTCAACACACTTCATCTCTCTTTTCACCTCTACCTCTATGTCTATATATATTTATGTTTGACACACTTCAACAATAGCTCATCCTCTCTACTTCTCTATCTCTTTGTCTCTATATTCTTCTATATGACACAATACTAGCAAATTTTTTATATCCTAGATGACATATATATAAGCATTTGATCTAGGGTTTCGTATCTTCTCTATGTTCACACTTATTTACTAACACATCATGTTAGTCCTAAACTTAGTTCATATTTATTGAACATCAAGTTTCCCACATCTTGAACTCATGCTCCACCACCATGATTCTTGGTCTTATTACTATTTTTAGTATATATTAGACTCTAGTTTTGATGCACATTCCATATTACAAAAATTTAATTGATTACAGTAGTTAATTTTTTTATCTATGTCATATTTTATGGCTTAACTATAAGTTATTGCATGTTCTACCACTTGACCATTGGAATGAACATATCTTTAAATATTGAACATAGATATTTCACACCATGATCCAATGATCCTCATTTAATTTTCTCAACTTTAAAATGCATCCATTTGATCAAGATCTGACGACCTTACGTGCTCTATTAGATCTTTTTATGCTTCCTGAATTTAACATTTTAACCTTTAAAGTGTATCCATTGGATCTTTTTATTTGAGCTTCCATGTGTCGTTAGATCTTCAAAGTTGCATGAAATTTACCTCTATCTAACATTAAACATTAAGCTCTTAATCTATCTTGTTACTTCTTATATATTTTTAATGAATACACTCCATCGATATTATCAAACTAGTTTGGTCTTTAACTCGCCTATGTGTTGATAAACATCGAGTATTTTATCCCATTAATTCCACTTGCTTTGTTATATCTTCATTGCACGATCGTCCACTCATCGTTTGATCCTCTAACAAGCTCCTCTACATGTGATACTTGGCACTAGTGCATGCCTTCTATAGATTATTGTTAGTACTCATACTTGAAACATTTGGCATCTTCACACTAATCATTGACTATTTAAATTTGAAGTACACCATAGATCTATTGCTCAAGCTCTGAGTTCATGACACTTATCACTAAAAAATTTACTCAGAGGTGCCTTTAACATATTAACTTTTTTATGCATCATTGGATATTCAACATACAATTAAACGCTCACCGTTAGATCTTCTAACTAGCTTGAACTTTACATTGTGCAGATTTGACTAAGTATGGGGTCCATCTCAATATGCCTGGAAGGATAACTTTGCACCTTCATATCTTTTACTTCGCTCATCTACCTATTCTAAAATTTGGACCATATAAACTAGGCATGATAATGAACAAGCCCATATGATCATCTCTTCCCAAATCCTTCGTGTATGTTAGATATAACACCATTAATTTACTCACTTAGATTCTTTACCATAGAGCTAACTATGCTTAGAACTTCTTGGAAGGCTAACTTTGTTCTTACATAACTTTTGTTGTACTTAGTCACATGACTTGAAATCTGGTGCATAACAAATAGGGACTAATGTGATCATAACCATATGACAAACTCCCCTAGACTCATCCACATGTGTCAATGGTGACATTAGAAGACTACCTATTCAAATTTTCCTATCATAGACACAAAATGTTTAGATGAATAATATGAAGAATCGAATTATTTCCACTCATGCACATAAACACTCCAATAATCTTTGACCTCTAATTGGATCCCTTGCACATCCTCAAGTCACCATACTCATCCTTGAATATCAATTACATTAATAATTCCAATAATCTCCCTTTTGACATCAATGACAATCATATTGCCAGCAATCTCTCCCTTTGTCATTGATGGCAAACTAAATGCTATGATATTCTATCATTCTGCTCCTTCTCAAGCATTGCTTGCATTAGATTCTGATGAGTATAAATTGAAGCTTTTAATACCAAACTTTCTCCCCCTTAGGCAATTTCACATTTTCCTAAACTCAACTTAGACACATTCTCTAATATCATTTAGCATTTGCACTTTTTCTCCAAACTTTTACAGAAAGAATTCGCACTTCTTCTCCCCCTTTGACATAAATGGAAAAGGGACTCTTTCTCATTAAGTTACCTTTTCTCTCATCTTCCAAGGTTTAACAAAGTTTCTATCATCCACCCCCTAGTCTCGTGTTCCATCACTAGGATCTAGTGATGTCATGTAAGATCCACCACTCCCAAATTCTATCTCAAATACTCAAATTATTCTTTAGGAAGAGGTTTGGTGAATATGTATGCAATTTGATCTTGAGTTGGCACATACTCCATTGTGACCTCTTAATCTTCAACCTTTTCTCTTAAGAAGTGATACTTGATTGATATGTGTTTGGTTCTAAAATGCTTCACTAAATTTTCTGATATATCAATAACACTTGAATTATCACAAAGAATAGAGATAGGTGATTTGTACTCTACCTTAATGTATTTTAGTTTTTACTTCATCCATAGGACTTGAGTGCAACATGCCACTACTGCCACGTACTCTGCTTCTGCTATGGAAAGAGTAACTAACTCTTGCTTTTTGCTTAGCCATGAAACAAGTTTGTTTTCAAGGAAGAATGCACCACCACTAGTGCTTCTTCTATCATCCACACTTCCTACCCAATCAACATATGTATATGCTATCAATGTGAAATATTCACCTTTAGGGTACCATAGACTATAGTGAATTATTCTCTTGACATATCTAAAGATCCTTTTCACTACATTAACATGTGATTCTTTGGGAGTAAATTAAAATCTTGTAATCATGCATATTGCCTGCATGATATCTAATCTTGATTCAGTTAAGTATAACAAGCTACCTATCATTGATCTATACATAGTTTGATTTACATCTAGGGAATCATCCTCTTTGCTTAACTTACATCCAGTTATCATGGGAGTGCTAACTAGTTTGTTATCTTACATTCCAAACTTCTTGATAATTTCCTTTACATAATTGGTTTGGGATATAACTATCCCTTCATCAGTTTGTGCTATTTGTAGACCAAGGAAGAAATAAATTTCTCCAAGCATAGACATCTCAAACTCACTTTGCATTTGTGTATCAATTTTTTTGCATATTTTGTTGTTGTTACCACCAAAATGATGTCATGTACATATACAAAAATAATTAACATATGTTCACCTTTTGAGTTGAAGTATAGATTACTATTTTCTCATCATTTATTGAATCTTTATTGTTTCAAGTACTGGTCCAATCTTGAGTACCATGCTCTAGGTGCTTGTTTCAGTCCGTATAGAGATTTCTTTAGTTTGAAAACAAAATCTTATTCTGATAGCTGAAAAGCTTCTAGTTGTTCAATATAGACTTCCTCTTCTAGGTTCCCATTCAAGAAAATAGACTTAACATCCATTTGATAGACTTTGAACTTATTATAAATAGATAATGCTAGAAACATTCTTATGGCTTCCAATCTAGCAATTAGAGCAAATGTTTTCTCAAAATCTATGCCCTCAACTTGTGCATATCTTTTACACACCAATCTTGCCTTATTTCTTATAATAGCTCCACCCTCATTGAGCTTGTTTTTAAAGACCCACTTTGTACCTATTACATTCTTGCTTAAAGGTCTTAGAACTAATTCCCAAGTTTTATTCTTTTCTATTTGGCTTAGTTCTTCTTCCATAGATTTTAACCAATTCTCATCCTTGCCAGCTTCAACATAGCTCTTAGGCTCAATTTCAGACATTAGATTAAAACTCAATTGTTCCTTGTCATTAAAACTCGTTTCCTTATCTGAACTCCTCCATTTTTATTGTTAATGATCTGATTTATAGGATGATATTTTGAACAAATATTATAGGAAATTTTCATTTACTTCCTTAGGTTATTCATTAGTTATTTCCTCTTTAAACTCTAAATCTTCTTCATAGATGTCTTTGTCAGGTTTGACATGTTTCAAGCCTTCTTCAACCTTGACATTGATGCTCTCTACAATATTATGTAGTATTTTGTTGTAGCATGTAGGCTTTTCTTTGGGTGGAATAACCAATAAATATTCCTTCATCACATCTTGATTCAAATCTTCCCAACTTATCTTCTTTTCTCCTGATGTAGCATTTGCTACCAAAAACTTTAAAATCCTTAACAAAGGTAGGTTTTCCATACCATAGTTCATATGGAGTTTTTTCACTATTACACTCAGTTAAACTCTATCCAAGATATATATTATTGTTTGGAATACTTTCCAATATCCATTAGGTAATTTATCCTCTTTTAGCATTGTTTTGGCCATCTCTTTGACTGTTGTATTCTTTCTTTCAACAACTCCATTAAGTTATGGAGTCCTTACTGCATAGAAATGTCTTTTGATTCCATGATTCTCATAATACTCAATGAACTCATTTGAGGTGAATTTTACACCTTTATCAGATCTTAAGCATTTGATTTTTTGTCCAATCTCATTCTCTACCATGGCTCTAAAGATCTTGAATCTTTCAAATGCCTAAGAATTATACTTAAAAAAGGTTACCCATGTCATTCTTGAATAACCATATATAAATAACATGAAGTATCTCTCTCCTTTAGATCCTCTTGTCTTAGTAAGACCACAAAGATTAGTATGAACTAATTTTATAGGCTTTGTAGTTGCATACTTCTTTATTTGAAATCTGACCCTTGTCTACTTGCCTTGTTGACATTTCTTGCAAGTAGTGTCTGTAGGTTTGGTTATCTTAGGCATGTGTCTAACCCATTTATTTGATCTTACCTTTACCAAGTTATCAAGATTAGCATGGCCTATTCTTCTATGTCATAACCAACTCTCATCAATTTTTCCTATAAGGCAGCTATTACCATTCACTTCAAAAAGATTATAGATATTTCTTTCAATTCTTTTCCCTTCATCAACTACTCTTCCATATCTCCTTAACTTGTATCCTTCTACATTAAATGTGACCTTATATCCATTGTCACATGTTTGATTGACACTTAACAGATTATGATGCAATCTTTCAACATAAAGGACATCATGTGTAGGTAGTTTTCTATTTATGTGCACGGTTCCTTTACCTCTAATCTTTATTGTAGTGTTGTCTCCCAAGTTGATAGATCCTTCCTTACATTTTCTTAATTTGATGAACTCGTTCTTGTCACTAGTCATATGTTTTGAGAAACCACTATCTATTACCCACAAATTTTACTCCTTGGCATGGAGTGCATTTTGAGCAATAAAAGATTGATCTTTCACTTTCCACACATCCTTGGGTTTCTTATTTGGCTTCTTTTTCTTCTTTTTAGAGACTTGTGAACCTTTTTTCACACTAAGAGGCATGCCTTTCTTATTACTTTGTGTTTTTGGTCTTACAAAGTTTAATCTACATTTTTTAGCTATATGACCAAAATTATTGTAATTATAGCATATTACATTTATATCTAACAAGGAAGCAAATGAATTTTTTCTTACAAAACTTCTTCTCCTTTTAGGTATAACTCTACAATCAATATCCCTATGACCAAATTGATTATAGGTATAAAAATAACCATATAAAGATGAGGAATACTTGGTCATAGCATTTATTTATGTAGTATGAGGAGCTCTTCTAAACTCTAGCTTATTCAAGTCTCTCACTCTTGTGTAACCATCTACCTCAGCTAACTTTGTGTTCTACATCTTCTTTGAGTTTGTAGATATTTTATCACTACTCTTCTTCATTTCTTCAAACTTATTTTCTCTTTCAGATTTATTTACATCAACAGTGCTTATGTTTGTCTTTGTATTCTTACAAGCTTTCTCTTTCTTTGCTCTTGATTCTCCTTTTGATTTAAAGTTGTCATATAAGTTAGCAGATGTATCGGTTATAATAATTTTTCATAACCAAGACCATATATCTCTTTTAAAGGCTTTTGAGAGTTGATCAAATCATCAAGAATGTTTGATCCTCCTTTTAGCTTCAAACCTTTGTCTATTTGATCACTATCTTTCTCAAGTTCTTTTCTTAAAGCCACTATCTCTACTTCTAACATCATGCATTCATTAGATTTAGAGTGTATTTTAAGTTTGACTACATATTCTATTCTTTTATCCTCTTCAACTTGTGTCTTTAGGCTATACACCATCTAATCAAAATTTTCAAGACTTTTGGACATTTTCTCAATCTCCTTTTGCTTAAGCTTCTTTTATTTTGAGTTCTCTTTTCTCAGCGTGTCTATTTCCTCTAAGTCACAGATGAGTTCACACTCTATATCCACTTCTCCTTCTTCTTCTTCATCTAAGTCTTCAACTTATTCTTGATCCATAGAAGTTGATCCTAATGTCATAAATATGACTTCCTTTTCCTCAACCATAAAAGCATAGTCATCGTCATCATCAGAACTATCACTGTAATCCAATGAATCATTGTCTTCTTATGTGTATAGGCCTTTCTTATTTTTGAAGAATTTATTCTTCTTAGAATAGTGAGGTTTCACCATTTTACTATCCTCTTCTTACTCAGAGTTATCCTTCTCGCTATAAAGGGCATTTAGCAACAAAATTTCCTACTTTAACATAATTAAAGTATTTAAAGGGTAACTTACCTTTGTACTTTCCAAACCCTCTTCTTAATCTTCTAAAAAATGTGGCTTCTTCTCCATCAATATCCTCAAATCTAGATGTAGGTGCTTCTGCCTTTACTATTTTGGATGCTCTGAATGCAACTTCTCTCTTGAAGGTATCTATTTCTCCCATTCTCATCTCATAGGCTATAAATGTTCTATGAAACTCATCAATAGTGAGTTTATTCATATCTCTTGCTTCCTTTATTACAAATATTTTTGAGTCATACCATGATGGTAGAGATCTTAGGACATTTTTTACAATGACATGATCTTTCATATCTTCTCCAAGGCTTTTGATTGCATTAACTATTTCATCTACTCTGAGGAGGTAGTCTACAATTTTCTCTTATTCATTCATTCAAACTTGATTCTAATTGTTTATAGCTTGGCCTACTTTACCTTGTCATCACCTTCATATATGTTCTTTAATTTTTTCTAAATATCTTGTGCATTTTGACAATGCATCACTTTGATAAACTCTAAATTAGACAATCCACATAGAATAACATTTTTACTTTAACATTGCTCTCATATGCCTTCTTTATAACATGATCAATAAGAGTTGTATCAAGGGTTGTATATCCATTTACAATAGACATCCATACATTAAACCCTAATGACAAAAGTGGCAAAGGCAGAGGAAAGATTTCCTTTAGACAAAATGTCTCAAGGATTTCATTTAGACTTTTTGTCTGAAGAATTTGAATAATAAGGCCACCTGAAGGACCCCAAAGGGCAGGGACCCTTACGGGGGACTCTTGGCGACCATGAAATGGACCATTCTCAAGGCCTGAAGGGACACCTTCCCTTTAGGGAGTTTGAAAGACTTAGAAAAATAAAGGATTCAAAGAAAAAAGAATGAACCAATGAACTGATTAAACCTTGAACCAAAAGAGTTCAAATTTCAAAGGTTCAATGAGTTCAATAGAAAAGAAAAGGATCTAGAAACTTTGAAGAAACAAAGGATTCTGAGAAAGAGAATGAACCGTTGAACTTTGAACCAAAATGGTTCAAAGTTCAAAGGTTTAAAGGTTCAAGGAATTTCAAAGGTTTAGGAAAGTTTCAACTGAAGAGGAAAGAAAGTGATTGAAGGAAAGAAGTGATTAAACCAAAGAGCTGATAGGACCACCCAAACCGTTGAACCACTGAACTGATGAACTTTAATGATTCAAAGTTCAAAGGTTCAATGTGGTTCAAGCAATCAGCAACCAATGACATCCCCATGGACGTTAAATTTAAGGTAGTGAAATGCCCATTTATTTTCAAATATGGCACAGAACCTGAAGAACAAAACTCATTGAATAGCTGAAGAAAGAAGTCGAAAGAGCCTGCTGAAGGTAAGAAGATATCCTGAGAGCTCAAATTGTAAAAAGAAAGAGGGAAAGCTATAAGAGATATTAAAATATATATAGAGGAGTTATTCTAATAGGTGGAACAGTCCACCAAGTAGACATCTGAGTGCACAAACATTCAAAGGCATAGCCTATTTTTCTCCCTTTGAATAAAGGCAAAGCGGACAGCTATGCAAATATCAGGAAGAGGACTAGGTGGCCTATACTTTGGAGGAGACATTTGAGATGAATTTACATGCCAAAGTTAATATTGATGCCCTATTCTAACATGGCCCCTTGATAGAACTAAAAATACATTCAAGGCATTGAATGCAGCATGGGCCATTCCATGAAATAAAGTGCCCAAGTCTTTCTTGGAGCACTATATATTGTAATCTCTTATTTTATGTAAGGGAGATCTTTTTGTTATCAAAAGCAAAACTCTGCCAAAATTGAAAGGCATTACTGAGACTTTGAGCTCAGATTGTTAATCATATTTCGTTATCTGAATGAGAAAGTAAGTGACCTTTCAGACTTTACACTAGAATAGCTTGTGTTGTTGAGGAAATTGTTCTTATGTTTGTTTCCTGAATGCATTCTTGTCCATTTAATTAAATAAGTAGAACTAGTAGAAGTAACTAGGAAGGTGTCCTGAAGCTGATTGTGGAGAGACTTTGTGCTGCCACAATTGTCTTTAGTGTGTTTTTTTTTGGTTTCTGTGTAAAGGATCTTGGAACAAATTTGTGCCCCAATTGTCCTTCATATTTCACTCTTTGGCAGTTGAGGTGGAGACTTTGTGCTACACCTCATTCTACTAGTTATTACACCTTGTTACATTTACTTGTCACTATGAGAAAGATTCATGTTGTTTGCTAAATAGCACTTCTGAAAGAAGAGAAGTGCCTTCTATCATTTCACCAAGATTTCTCCTTTGATTTGTGAATATCATCTCTAAAAAAAGAGAGATGGATGTTGTTATCCTACCCTGAGTGTTATTTTTTGCTTATATATATAGTATATAGCTCCTCATATTTATAGGGAACCTCCCCTTGATGAGAGGAGAGATTTGTCCCCCTTTGATGTGGTAAACCTACACATTTGGCTGACCAATCTCCTTATGTTGTGGTTGAAACAACCTATTTTTCCCATCAGTTAGCTGGTGACAAAATATTCACCCAATAGTTCTTGGCAACTCAGCTGGGGAAGAATAAGTAGCTTAAAGCCTTAAGCTTCAAATTGAAGCAGTTCTAGTTCTTTTCCATTTCCATTTTAGCACTCTGGCAGACCCACTATATACAAGAAGCTAGATATCTAAAGGTATTGTTGACCCTGTATTCGACTTGGTACAGCAAAGTAATTTTGACCTATTTCCTTCTCCATCTCACCTTCAGTGAACCAAGAGTTTTCCTCTTACAAAAGTTAGGTCTCCATTACCAAGCAAAGCATCCATTTCTACTATTAGTAGAGCTTTGTCACTATATACCCCTTAAGCATTTGTTATCCCTCCCTTCAATAGTCAAATAATGGCAGTTCAAGGCCCCTGGGGTAACTCTTTTGGCCCACTCAACTTAAATCCACCTCTACATGAGCTACCACATAGTTCAAGGAAGAATTTCCCCAAGTTCTTTAGTGATGGGAGAGTTCATCTTGATGAACATATTGCAGCCTTCAGCATAGCTTGTGGTGTGATAGGCATAGAGTATGAGGACGTAGCAGTCAGGCTATTTATGGAAACATTACAAGGCACTACTACAGACTGGTTCTACCATTTATAGGCTTAGTCTGTGACTGATTGGAACACCCTTAAAGCCAAATTCAAATCTAGGTTCAAGCCTGTAGAAGATACACATGCCCTACTAGCTCAACTCACACAAATGAAGAAGGAGCCTCATGAACCTATGAGAGATTTCATTGCCAAGTTCAACAAGATGAGGAAAAAGAACCCTACAATTGCTCAGCCAACAGCTGAGAATCTCAAATGCTTCTTCATCAACTCTTAGCTGCCTAAAGTGCATTTCTTACTAAGACGTGCTAGCCACATAGACCTTGCTATTGCTCAAGATTTGGCCACTGAAGTGGAATATGATCTCATCTTGGTAGGGAAGATAAGGAGAAATCCTAACAGAGGAAAATCTTCTTCATCCTCTGAATATCCATCTACAGGCACCACTGATCTAATGGTGTAAAAGCTGGCAAATGAGTTGTTAGCTCTCAGGAAGCAAATGGTGCAAGGGATGTCTTTTTCTCCTTTATACAGAGATATACCAAGGATAACTTTTCCCAATCAGTCATACCAAGGCAATGCTACCAGGAATCAAGGGTAGCCAAATCATCTTCCTCCCCCATAGGAGAAACTTGCCATTGAAGCACCTCCAACCAATTTAGCAGTTGGATATCTTGAAAAAAAATCTGATTTCTCCTTCTAGCCTAAGTTAAACCCAAAAGATGACGTTAATCTCTTCATTAAGAGAGAATAAGAATTAGTTGGTGGCTCCAACATTGGTTTCCTAAATTACTAAGATGAACTCAAAAGTAAAAGTGAAGCAATTGATGGATCATGCATTGTATTCACTCGGTCTTAGAACCAGTCATCCAAATAAGTTGATAAGAAAAAAATAGAGAAGCATTCTCAACCAGCAATTTCAATTGCTAAATGGGGAACCACTCTACCTTTTCAATCAAAGGACCTGGTGATCGCTAAAAAAGTAAGTACCTCAAGTATGCCTTCACCTTCAACTTCAATTTTGTAGATTAGTACCCCTCCCCCCCTAAAAACTAGAAAGATGAACTGCCTTTCCCTATTCCTAATTCATTTCAGACATTTGATATAATCGACCATGTCAAGAAAACCAAAATTCAAATGTCTGAATTTGAATTCTTGCAATCTAACCCTAATCAGTTGGATAGATTAGTGGAATGTGTGAAGGATAAAGCCATCCTTGCAAGACAAGTAATTCTAAAAGTAACTCTTGGTCTCCTCAAGAGCATGTCCATCCCAAA
Organism: Torreya grandis; assembly: GCA_037957365.1. Taxonomy (NCBI): domain Eukaryota; kingdom Viridiplantae; phylum Streptophyta; class Pinopsida; order Cupressales; family Taxaceae; genus Torreya; species Torreya grandis. Next base: position 669,831 of record JARHVA010003671.1, on the reverse strand, counting down.
TAATCTTGTCATTACTCCTCCTGTTGCTCTTGGGAAGATAGAACCATTTTATATTTCCTTGCTGATAAATAGACACCAACTGAACAACTGCATAATAGACTCAGGTGCATCTGATAACATCATGCTTGCCAAAGTAACTAAATCCCTTGGTCCCACACTGACCAAGACATTTGGGAGATGTTTCTCCATGGAGAACAAACAAGTGCCACTGCTGGGACAAATCCAGGATGCCTAATTTTCATTTGTGGCATTTCCAGATAAGAGAATTAAGATGATAGTCCTGGTGGCCAATGTCCCAGCCTCATACAACATCCTTCTTGGGAAAAAAAATTGTAAGGATGTTGGTGGTGAGTTAAGTATGCACCTGTCTGAAGTGAGGATCTCGGCCAAAAGCATGATGTAGAGATTGCTCCTTGAGAAGGACACAAAATACATTGTCACTCAAACATCAGTGCCTAAAACTCAAATTTTGTTTGAGTCTTCAGGCATAGGTAATTACTTCTTATCCATGAATGAGGTTCATGTGGTGTCTAATGAAATTCTTGAATGTGATAGCCTGACAATCGATTCAGACCAAACAATAAAAGAATTGGCAAGACACAGTGCAAGCCTAGAAGAATCCTCCCCTCCAATTAAAGAGAAATTTAAGGAAAAATCCAAACTAGAACCTTTCTATTTGAATTTGATAGTTGTAAAAAAAATGTTACATAATGCAATGATAGACTCAGGGACCAATACTATAGTAATGCCTAAACAAATAACAGATGCTTTAAAAATAAAGTATGAGCCACTTGCTAAAGGAGTTATGCAACTGGTTGGTCAGTGCAAACAATAGGGAAAATTAAACAACTCCCATTACAATTATATACTTGCCTTAATATAATTTTAAATCAAGTAAACAATGTGTGGATACTCAAATTCAATGGCAGCTATTCTTCCACCGGTTTTGGAGCTAGGATTGTTCTAATATCTCCTCAAGGAGATATTTTTCCTTCTTCATATAAATTGTAGTTTAGCAACACCAACAACACTGCCGAGTATGAATCTCTATTGCTCAGGTTGAAAGCTGCTCAAGACAAGGGTGTCAAACTCCATGCCAAAGGAGATGCTGAGCTAGTGGTTTGCTAGGTCAGAAACCTATACTAAACCAAAAATGAGAGATTGCACCATTACCGCAATCTAGTTTGGGATCATATTGAAAGCTTTGATGTTTTCAATATCTCTATAGCACCCAGGGAATTCAATGACCAAGCCGATGCATTAGCTATTTCTGTAACTCTTTTAGTTCCTCACCCATATTTTAAAGGAGATAGGTACACTGTTGAACTGGTCTTTCGACCAAGTGTGCCTGACAATGCCCATTATTGGCAAGTGTTCAATGGTGATAACCAAATCATCACCTTTCTGAAATAAAAAGGTAGCTTTGAACAGCTTCACTTCGAAGGTAGTGAGCCTCAAAAACATGAATTAGCCCCTGAAACAAGTTCAGACATAGGTGAAGAATTCCTACAGCTAAAAGGGAATAAAATTCTCAAAGGATTGGTTTCCCTTGAGAAACTATTTGACAAGCATGATAGGTTCATCAAATAGTAACAAATGGATTCAAGCTCCTCCCAAGAGTTTAATCAGATAAATTTAGGTACCAAGAAAAATCCTAAATTAGTGAACATCGGGAAGTGTTGCACTCCTGAAGAGAGGTTCAAGTTTACTGCTCTGCTCTGCCAGTACATAGATGTTCTGGCATACTCATATGATGATCTGAAGTCACTCAGGCCTAAAGAAATCTTCCATGAAATTCCTCTCAAGAGTGATTCAGTGCCTTACAAGTAGAAATCTCAGTGGTATAATCCAAAGATATCAAGTACTATTCTGTCTAAAATATAGAAAATGTTGAACACTAGAATAATTTTCCCAATCCATCATTCCACATGGATTGCAAACATAGTTCCTATGAGAAAAAAGAATGACAAAATTTGCCTCTACATGGATTTTAGGAATTTGAATCGATCCTCCCTAAAGGATAATTACCCTCTTCCCATCATGGATCAAGTCTTTCAGACACTAACTAGTTCAGAGATGTTATCAATGCTAGATAGATTCTTGGGGTACAATCAAGTGGAAGTTGGCAAAGCAGACCAACATAAGACTGCCTTCACCACGCCTTGGGGCACCTTTGCATATCAAAGAATGCCATTTGGCCTGATAAATATTGGCACCACTTTTCAAAGAGAAATGGACCTTACTTTCAAAGATGAAATAGGTAAGTTCATTGTGGTGTACCTTGATGATTTAACAGTCTTTTCCAAGTATCGTCCTGATCAACTACATCATTTGCAACAAGTGTTGGAATGAAGTCGCCAAAATGGCATTTCTCTAAATCCCAAGAAGTCTATTTTTGGGGTAACAGAAGGGAAACTTCTTAGACACATTGTATCTCAAGAAGGCATAAAAATTGACTCAAAAAGAGTCAAATCCATCCACGAGCTTACTCTGCCTACAAGTAAGACTGCAGTTCACTCTTTCTTCAGAAAGGTGAATTTTTTACAAAGGTTCAATCCTGAGTTTGCAGATAAGACTCGCCACATTGTGGATATGATGAAAGGAAAGGCCACATTCAGCTAGACTAAAGAAGGCAAATCAGCATTTTAGGACATAAAGATAGCTGTTACCCATGCCCCAATTCTAGTTTGTCCAGATTTACCAAAGATTTCAAAATATACAGTTATGCTTCTGAGCACACACTTTCAGCAATTCTGATTCAATAGAACAAAGAAGGTGTGGAATCTCCCATATCCTTCATGAGTTGTCCTCTTAAAGCTCATGAGCTAAAATACTTAAACATAGAGAAGCATGTTTATGCAGTGGTAAAGGTAGTAAAGCATTTTCACTTTTACATTCTGAATTCCCATGTTGTTGTCCTAGTTTTTGATACTACATTCAAGTCCATATTAACTCAGCAAGAGTTTGGAACAAAAAGGGGTAATTAGATTGATAAAATATAGAAGTTTAATCTAGCTATCAAACCAACCAAGCTCGTGTGGGGAAGGGGTCTCTACCAATTAATTTTTTATAATAGACCAGAAGAAATAGGGCATGAAGAAGCAAAAATTAAAGACACACCAATAGTCCTCTTTGTCACCACCATGAATGAGTGGTATTCAAACATTGCTCATTTCCTTACCTATGGTGAGTGTCCTACTCACCTGTCTTGTAAAGGAAAGAGGACTGTCAAGTTGAAAGCTGCCAACTTTGTCTTGTGGGACAATGGGTTGTATAAGAGGAACCTTGATGGGGTATTCCTTTGTTGCATAGATAAAGTGCAGCAGAACAAACTTCTAAAATCCTTCCACAATTTGGCTTGTGGAGGACATTTTTATATGCCCATAACTACCCATAAGATTCTGCAAGCCAGGTATTATTGGCCTACTCTATTTCAAGATGCATACAAATGGGTATGAAGATGTGAATTGTGCCAATAGTTCATTGGAAGACCCAAGTTTTTTGCTTTGCCTCTTAAGCTAATGGTAATAGAAGAGCCATTTCAGCAATGGGGAATCAATTTCATTGGTGTTGTAAACCTATCTTCAAGTGTTGGACATGATTATGTCCTCACAACACAGATTACTTCATCAAATGGGTAGAAGCTATTCTAGCCAAGCATGTTACTTCAGAAGTAGTATGCAATTTCCTCAAGAAGAACATCATTTCCAGGTTTGGGGTCCCAACCAAGATAATGATCGACAATGTAGCATATTTCTCTTCCCATGAGATTACTCAGTTCTACTTTTATTATGGGATTACCCTCTCTCACTCTTCTAATTATTTTCTGTAAGGAAATGGCCAAGCAAAATCGATCAACAAGAACCTAGTGACCATCATCAAAAAGGTGGTAGATGACAACCAACGAACCTGACATAAAGCATTATTTGATGCTTTATGGGTAGATAGAATTATGCCCAAGAGGGAAATAGGTATGTCACCTTTCCAACTTTTGTATGGTCTCAATACAGAGATACCAATCACCTTAGAATTGCCAGTAATAAAATTGGCAAAGATGGTCAAAGATCAGACATATGAAAGCTCCATCGACAAGAGGATCATGTGCTTGACTGATCTAGATGAGCAGTGAACCATGGTGGTGGATCGAATTGCTTCACATCAAAGTCTGGTGAAGAAGCTCTTTGACTAAAAAGCAAAATCCCATAATTTTCAAATTGGTGATCAAGTTCTGTTATGGGACAAGAGAAGAGAACCAAAGGGAATGCATGGGAAATATGATTCCCTATAGAGAGGCCCATTTACTATCCATTAGATTAATGTTGAAAATAGTTTCCTATTGAATTATTAAGATGGCATGCCCTTTTCACTGCCTCACAGTGGGTAGCATCTGAAGCACTTCAATATTTGAAGTATCAGGTGACATCAATTGTACATATGTATATTTGTATAGTCTTTAGTTCTATTTGGTGCTTTTCATTTTTGTTTCTTTTTGGTGCTTTTCTTTTTGGGTAGCATGACTCCATAGCCCAATGGCATAGTTAAAAGCACTAGAGATTCTAGATTCTACTCCCTTTGATTGTTTTTACAATCGTTAGAAGTTTCCCAACTAGAGCTAGCTCTTGTTCCTAAAATTTGTCACTTGTTTTTGGGACAACATATCAACTATTTTGGTCCTACAAGCCAAAATTCTTCCTTTATTTTTTCAAAAATGTTCTAAGTATCCAAGTTCTTCAATTATTCAAGCTTTTTTAGCTAAGGGACTCACAGGTTCAACAGGTTCAACCACTTCAATAGGCGAGCTCTCACAAAGAAACAAGTTCCCAACACTTAGGTATTTCAAGGTTGGCTCAATGTCGAGGTTCAACCAAAAGGTCCATCGACAGGCTTTAAACAAATGATTGAACCATTGAACCCCACCTCTAAAGGTTCAAAGGTTCAATGGGTTCAAAGGTTCAATGACATCGGCAAACTTAAAAGAGTTAAGCGCTTCGGCAAGTTCAAAGTTCAACGGCTTCAAAGGACTTAAATAAATGAAGGCTTTGAAGAGTAAAGGTTGAACCATTGAATTGTTGAACCTTGAACAAAAATGGTTCAAAGATTCAAGGTTCAACAAGTTCAATAAAAGTTCAAAGTGGTTGGTTCAAGCAGTCAATTGAATGAGCAGAACATAGTATTGAACCATTGAACCATTGTTGGTTCAATCAAATGGTTCCATCAGTCAGTTCAATCATAAGCAACAAAAGGATATATTTCAAAAATATTTTCCATGATGAAATTTCACAAGGGAAATTCTTCAGACAAAATGTCTGAAGGAATGTTGAAAGACCTGATAGAAAGTGGCAAAGGCAGAGGAAATATTTCCTTCAAACAAAATGTCTGAAGGATTTCCTTTAGACTTTTTCTCTGAAGGATTTGAATAATAAGGCTACTCGAAGGACCCCAAAGGGAAGGTACCCTTGCGGGGGACTCTTGGTGACCATGAAATGGACCATTCTCAAGGCCCGAAGGGACACCTTCCCTTTGGGGAGTTCGAAAGACTTAGAAAAACAAAGGATTTGAAGAACAAAGAATGAACCAATGAACTAATTGAACCTTGAACCAAAAGAGTTCAAAGTTTAAAGGTACAATGAGTTCAACAAAAAAAAAAGGATCCAGAAACTTTGAAGAAATAAAGGATTCTGAGAAAGAGAATGAACCGTTGAACTTTGAACCAAAATAGTTCAAATCTCAAAGGTTCAAAGGTTCAAGGAATTTCAAAGGTTTAGGAAAGCTTCAACTGAAGAGGAAAAAAATTGATTGAAGGAAAGAAGTGATTAAACCAAGGAGCCAATAGGACCACTCGAACTGTTGAACCATTGAACTGATGAACTTCAATGGTTCAATGTTCAAAGGTTCAATGTGGTTCAAGCAATCAACAACCAATGACATCCCCGCAAATGTCAAATTCAAGGTAGTGAAATGCCAATTTATTTTCAAATATGGCGTGGAACTTGAAGAATAAAACTCATTAAATAGCTGAAGAAAGAAGCCGAAAGAGCCTATTGAAGGTAAGAAAATAGCCCGAGAGATCAAATTGCAATAAGAAAGAGGGAAAGCTACAGGAGATACTAAAATATCTACAGGGGATTTATTCTAGTAAGTGGAACAGTCCACCAAGTAGACATCTAAGTGCGCAAACATTCAAAGGCGTGGCCTATTTTTCTCCCTTTGAATAAAGGTGAAGTGGACAGCTATGCAAATATTAGGAAGAGGACCAGGCGGCCTATACTTTGGAGGAGACATTTGAGATGAGTTGGCATGCCATAGTTAGGATCGAGGCCCTATTCCAGCATGGCCCCTTGAGAGAATTGAAAATGCATTCAAGGCATTGAATGTAGCATGGGTCATTCCATGAAACAAAGTGACCAAGTCTTTCTTAGAGAACTATATATTTTAATCTCTTATTTTATGTAAGGGAGATATTTTTGTTATCAGGAGCAAAACTCTGCCCAAATTGAAAGGCATTATTGAGACTTTGAGCTTAGATTGTTAATCATATTTCATTAACTGAATGAGAAAGTGACCTTTTAGACTTTGCACTAGAATAGCTTGTGTTTTTGAAGAAATTATGCTTATGTCTATTTATTGAATGTGTTCTTGTCCATTTAATTAAATAAGTAGAACTAGTGGAAGTAACCAGGAAGGTGTCCTGAAGCCGAGTGTGGAGAGACTTTGTGCTACCACAATTGTCTTTAGTGTGTTTGTTTTTCTGTTTCTATGTAAAGGAGCTTGGGATGAATTTGTGCCCCCATTGTCCTTTGTATTTCACTCTTTGGAAATTGAGGTGGAGACTTTGTGCTACACCTCATTCTAATGGTTATTACGCCCTGTTACATTTACTTGCAACTACCATAAAGATTCTTGTTGTTTGCTAAATAGCACTTCTGAAAGAAGAGAAGTGCCTTCTATCATTTCACCAAGATTTCTCCTTTGATTTGTGAACATCATCTCTGAAAAAAGAGAGATGGATGGTGTTATCCTACCCTGAGTGTTATTTTTTGCTTATATATATATATATATATATATATATATATATATATATATATATATATATATATATCTCCTCATATTTATAGGGAACCTCCCCTTGATGAGAGGAGAGATTTATCCCCCTTTGATGTGGTAAACCTACACATTTAGCCAACCAATATCCCTATGCTATGGTTGAAACAACTTATTTTGCCCATCAATTAGATGGTGACAAAATATTCACCCAACAAGGCTTACATGATTTGTTGGATCTTTATATGTTTTCTAACTTTAACATTTCAACCTTTAAAACACATCCATTGGATTATTTTATCTAAGCTTCCACGTGTTGTTATATCTTCAAAGTTGCATGAACTTTACCTTTATCTAATGCTAAACATCAAGCTCTTAATCTCATCTTGATGTCTCTTGAGTCTTTGGAATGAATACACTCTATCAATCTTATCAAACTAGTTTGGTCTTTAACTCACCTCTATGTCAATAAACATCGAGCACTTTATCCCATTGAGTCCACTCACTTTGTTATATCTTCATTGCATGATCATCCACTTATCATTTGATTTTCTAACAAGATTTAACTTTATCTTTGATAAGATCTTATGCATGTGACACTTAATACTAGTGTATGCCTTTTGTACATTACTGGTAGTGGCCATGCTTGATACACTTAACATCATCACATTAATCATTGACTATTTGACTTTGAAAAACATCGTAGATCTACTACTTAAGCTCTGAGATCATGACACTTATCACTAACACATTTACTTAGAGGTGTCTTTGATATATTAACTTCATTACACATCATTAAATATTTAATATATGATTAAGCGCTTGTTATTGGATCTTCTACCCAACTCAAAATTTACCTTGTGTAGATTTGACTATGGGGACCATCTCAATATGCCTAGAAGGCTAACTTTGCACCTTCATATCTTTTTATTCGTTCATCCACCTATTCAAAAATTTAGACCATATAAACTAGGAATGATAATAAAATAACCCATATGTTCATCTCTTCTTGAATCCTTTATGCATTCTATATATAATTTCACTAATCTACTCACTTATATTCTTCTACCACAGAGCTAATTATGCCTTTAACTACCTAGACAAGATACATAAATTTGTCTAGACAAGATACAAACTCTATTCTTTAAATTGAGTTGTCATAGTCTTATATTATCTTATTTATTACTATTAGATATTTTTGGAAGCACAAACACTAGGGGGTGAATCAGTGTCCTTAATACTCTTTTATTTTCACTTCATCATTCATTCATTAACATTCATCAATCAATATTAACCTAATGTACATAATAATGAATAAATAATTAATCAACAAAAGCATGTATAAACAACCATAACACATCATATAATTGGGAAACCCTCAAGGGGAATAAAACCCACTAAAACAAATCTTGGATAAATATTCCTATAAAGTAATGAATCAATCTTTAGTTGAGTACCAACCTAGAAAGTAGAACCAACCCCTAAATTTACCAAGTACCCAATTGGATTTAGAAAGAACCAACTTTTTAGGAGGAACCAACCCCCTTGTTGATCAATATTTAGTTGAGCATCAACCTAGTAATGAGCACTAACCCCTAATTCACCAAGTACCCACTTGGCTTTAACAAGGACCAACTTACTAAGAAGCACCACCAAACTTAGCACCCACTCAACTACCAATGATTTTTCCACCTTTTTATTAATGCTTATCAACATGTGATGATGGTCTTCTTCTACTCTTTCTCTTTCTTCTACTCTTTATGTCATTAATGTCATACTCAATCTTATATCTACTATCTCTACACATCAGCTACCTCATCATGGCCTTATCAACATACTCAGGTATCTATTACACCTCTACTCATCTATGACAATATTATATATTATATACTTATTCTTTTATCCTCTTTATTTTGATGCAATCTTCAATAGATGATGGTCCTCTTCTTCAGCTCTTCACACTTATATTCCTCTCAAACTGGCCTCTAGCCTTCTTCACTCAACTAGCCCTCTTTTTGACTTGATTAATAAAAATTACCCTAATACTCATATTAAAACCTTATATTATATATTTATTACATCCTTTTTATGGTTCACATGACCTCCTTTTTCTCCTCTTTATGTTATTTTATTCGCTTTCACACATACTTCTCTAACACACAAAAATAGGCCTAATTAGCCTTGCTTTTATACAAGTCACTTTCTCTCTCACACCTTGGTCAAGAATTCATACTTTCATACTTTAGTTACCTTCACAATAGGTCATGTAACATGTTCCAAACATGAATAAACTAATCCATTAGGTTGGCCATAGCTTTACAGGTTGTTTTCCTTGTTTAGGTATTATGGAGACTTAATAGGCCTTCTTAGTAACATGTTACCCTTTGATCTTATTGAAACACTTAAAAAATTCAAACACAATATTAAAACTTCATATTAAACTTAAATAGATTGTATCCAACTTCACTTTAGGCCAACAACACCTTTTAGGTTCAACCACCACTTGAACCTTTTCTCAAAAACATTGTTCATAATAGGCCTATGCATACACAGAACATTTCTTTTGGTAAAAAATAATATATAAAAATAATCATGACCTTATATTCATCACCATATTATTTATACTTCACAACCCATGGCTAAAATTACTCAAACTCTTATCTACAGATAACTCACTTAGAACTGCCAACAAGCCTTAAAACATAGCCATGGAAATAATGATCTAAAACACCTATAGAATCAATTTAAAAGACTTTAAATGTATATACATATTATCCTAAAACATCCTCAAAACAACCTCCAATAAACATATCATAATATCTAATGGAAACTATTTGTCTTTTAGACCAATCTATTGACCTTCTCTCTCACAATCTTCACTCGACTAGACAAGCCATTTTGGCTTCAATGTTTTAACCTCTTACACTAACTTAAAATATTATTAAAAAAATTAATAGATAATATATGTCCAAAAAAATATTACCATATTCACTTTATGCTTCATCTTAGGTAAAATATCCTCCAACTCATCACTACAACTTGTTTACCCAGATCTACCAATTTACCTTCAAACACAGTCATGGTGATAATGACTTTCAATAATTATGTGGAAACTTCAAAAGACTCCTAATTAATTTTAATGATCCTATGAGGTAATTATACCATTATTATAAATAAATATATCATTTTTAAATTCCAATATTGGTCTTGCAAACCAATATCATGACCTTACTCCTTCACTATCTCATTTGCACCAGATAGGTCAACTTATGAGCAACACTTTCATCATATCTATTAACCTCAAAAACATATATACAACATGAACATGTATTATATATCCTCAAAAACTTATCCATGTACTTTGATTGATCCCTAATCCATGATAACACATCCCTAATCAACTTCTCACTTTTGCTTAGTTTTCTCACTATTTGCACCACTAGATATATTAGCCACTGGTCAACTTATATGACCAGTTTAACACACATGAGGGTTATAACCTCCTTATAAACCACCATGGAAATATAATATAGGTCTCAATATTCAACCTTCATTTATTTATCAACTTTGACTTGGTCAAATCTATCTGTTATAGCAAATATTTGAGAAATAAGGCATTTCTTGTAGGGTCCACTCACTGTCCTAACAAAAAAATCACACATGGAGATGCCTAAGAGAATTTAATTCATGATAAAATATAAAAACTATCCAAAATAATCCATTTTTAGTACCTTAGAACAAGTTATTTCACATCAGGTCATTATTAGGGTTCTTTGAGGGTTTAAACCATCTTACAGTCTTAACGATCATTCATAAAGTTTATCCCCTTATTCTAAAAAAAATGCTTGTAAATTTTATATATGACCCTTAACCATCTACCATGAATATATTATGTCCTCATGTAGATGTTGTACGTGCCAATGAACACTTCAAAAACCTTCTTAGGCAGACAACTCTTCATCATGTGCACTCGAGAGACCTTAAACCACTTTTTCTTGCCTTAACCTTTAATTTTTGACCTAAAACATCATGCACATGCTTAAAAAAACTTGAATAAACTTTATTAATTCTCACATACTCATATTAATTGATCATGATACCCCATCTAACCACCATCTCTCTCTTCACTCTCTTAGGCCTTTGACCTACAAGTCACATTAGGCCTTAAAATTGACCTTCTAACCATTATCCAAGATATCAACACACCATATATAAGTAAAAAAACTTCTTACCATGATCAACCATTATCATACATATTTCATATGTCTTGGCATTACCTCGTGACACATCGTTAGGTTAGGCAGGGTCTAGAACTAGTCTAGTTACATGCTAGATATGTAGGTCTTACCCCTATAGGCTAACCTTAAAATTCAATTGAGTGCTCAAATGCATCATATGCATACTTAAGCAACTTTATAAATCCTCTTATTCCTCTATTCATCCATTTCACTAGGCCACCATGATCCTTATGTACAAGACTAGGCATCCTATGCACAAGCCTTCTCAAGTCTCTTACTAGGTTCAAACACTTGTCAACTTTGGCAAATGATATTGAAACACTCTTTGATTCTTCTACACCTTGCTCATATGCATTTCATGATCCTTAGACAATATCATACCTCTACACATACTAATTCATTCTCACCATGTACATGTTCATGATATGACTATGCTTCCAAGACACCTTGTATTCAAAGACTATTACTTCGAAACATGCTTACCTTAACCTAAAACTTGACATCAGCCTTAGAAGAATCATTAGGTTGCCTTCAAATTCTCTTCTAATAGAGAGACGTTATCAAATTATTTTAGACTATTACGATGAATAGTAATGTCTAAAAGAAGATATCTAAAGAGGGAAAATCTATATGTATAGTAGATATCTTTGGAGTTGCTATATTAATCTACAAAGTAAAGTTGGGCATCTTCGGAGCTTCATCAGAACACCTTCAGATTTACCTGGGTGGATTTTTAAAGCTTCGATGGAATATATTTAGAGCTACCTAGTATATCTTCAGAACTCAACTAAGGATCTTCATAGCTCACTATATTTTAGGCCAAGTCTTCATATCAAACCTACAAGCTCATATATTTATAGCTCACTGTCTTCTACACCAATTCTTCATATCAGTCATACAAACTCATACCCCACACACCATGCATCTTCACCAGATGTATATAGACATCAATGACAACATACTTTGACATTAATGAGATTATATTGACATCAATGACAATACTATGCCAACAAACTTCCCCATTGTCATTGATGACAAAACACACAACAATCTGATTAATCTCTTCTTCCTTAAACTAGTCTTTCTCCCCCTTTGACATTAATGACAAAGGATCTTCCATAAATAACTTATATGATCCTTGGACTTGAATTTCAAGAAATCACATAATGAAATGCTAACCCATTACTCACCTTAAGCTCATCAATTATTGTAGACACCTTTTGGAAACTCTCTTTCTCCCCCCGATCAAATATTCCCTCTTCAAGTCACTAAATGGCATGAAATCTTTAGAAACTATGGAAACCACTCATGGAAACCATTCATAGGAACTTATTTCATGAATTAACTCACTCATGATAACTCTTTCATATACCTAATCACTACCAATTATACTCTACCAATTGTCTCAATTCACTTTTGATAGCCACCTTATGCAATATGCTCTTTGATTTCAATCTTAATCACTAATTAGAGAAGATAATGTTCAACAATCTCACCTTGAAGATATCACTCAAGTTGTTATTATCCATTCATACATTGTGAAAACAATGTCTTATAATCATATATGAGCTTCATAGGCCATATATGATCCATATATATCATGATAACCCTTCTTTTAATATTTCACTATTCATTAGGACTGTAAAACACCTAGTTCACTGTCTGCTAGATTTCTATCTTGCTTGATCACCTTCACCTCACAAAACTAAGGCATACTAAGCATATAGACCTATGACACATGACCCAAAGTTCATATTTAAACACCTATAAAAATCAAACTTAATGCATATGAGCATAAAACATATTTGTAATAAATGATTATCCACTATATCAGTTAGGTTTGTTTGTTATCAAAGATATTGTTCCAAGGGAACAATCTAATCTTCCATAATAGAGTAAAGATCACTCATGCTATGTCCATATGCTATATAAAAGGTTCTAATTGAATTAATATACCTCCTTCATATCCACAAACCTCATCATGACATCCTCCTTACATCATTTTATCAACTAGGTCTGTGATTGCATGCTTCACTATGACAGACCTTTGTCATAGCTTGTCTTCTTCATGACATGAAAAATGAGACTATACAACATGTGCCTTGGTCATATACAATCTTAAGGTCATAGTGATGTACATATAACACTCAAATATTTATGTTAATACCCTAATGAACAAATCTACAAGTAACCTTGCTAGTCAATGTCAAAGACCTTCATGACACATTCAACTTTCATGATGTTTTTCTTGCACAAAATACACTTTCAGATCTGGAAACATTATTCAACATGCCTACATTCCTATTATAACCTCACAAACCTTCTTGGAATTTCTCACCTACTCTTAGATTTGATGAATCACATGATTATCTCCCCCTCAGACCCAACTTCTACTCACTGATGAGTGTCTCCATAAATCTTAATGGAATCACCCCTTACCATAGGGCACTAAAACACCATAAACTCAAGAGACTCCCAGTCTCCAATCTAGTCTTCTCACCCATATTAATATCATGAGACTTATAGTCCTTCTTACTAATCCACTTATACTTGACTGAAGAATTTGACTCATCAACCTTGTCATCCTTCTTTTTCTCTTTGGTTATCTTGTCAATATATGTAGATAACAAATTTTCATCCTTCTTCTCTTTGACTATCTTGTCAATACATGTATATAACAAGTGTTCTTGACATTCCTTCAACTTTGATCCTTTCTCTACCTTATAAAATATTCCATCTTGATTCTTGGGATCAATATGATAAGTCTTGACTTTATTTGGCTTCCACACCTTGGTTTGTCTTTCTTCATGAACTCTAGGAGCTTGAAACTTCTTGTTATGTCTTGGTGATTCATGATGACAAAATATTGAAATATGACCAATCTTATGATAATTACAACAAACAACATCACTCATACATCTTGACTGATGTGGACTATGACTTCTTCCATAGTTCCATGAGTACACATTCTTAAATGATCTTTTGTAGTCTCTCCTTCTACAATCTCTTGTTATATGACCAAACAGGCTAAAAGAGAAATAATAACCATTAAAAGAACTTGCATACCTTATGACATTAATATGTTTGATAGGACTTGTATTCATTATGTCATCACCATTATTATTTGGTAGACCATTGAACTTTGAGGTCTAACTCTCCTTGGCTTGATCTTTTTCCTTGTGGTCTTCTTTGAATCCAAGACCTGCCTTGACATTTGTAGATTTCTGACTACTCAATATGTCATCTAGGACACCTAAACTCTTCTCAAATTTTTGGTAAGTCTTCAACTTGTTTGATGCCTGATCTAACTCTACCTTTAAGTAACCTAGCTCAGTCTTCAACTGATCACACTCAACTTACATTGATCTCAAACTTGTATTTGTAACCTCTAACTGATTCTTGAGATCCTTGATGGTCTTTTTATCTTTTTTGTCTTTTCTGGCCATGTCACTCTTCAAGTTACATATCTGCTTCTCAATAGCTTGGACCATATATATTAACTCTTGACTCCTCTTATTTTGGTGCTTCAAATCATCTAGAGTACTTATGATCTCAGCTTCAAGATCTACTTTAGCTTCTCCTTCTGCACTATCATAGTAGACTTCTTTATCTGATTCATTAATTGTACCTTCAAGAATCATGAAATATTCTTCTTGGGAGCAACTTGATTATTCATCTAGGAATAAAACTCCATTTCTAATTTTATCAACACAGTCATAATTATCATTAGAACCTCTATTATCACTTACCTCATACGACTTCTTGCCTTGAAACTTCTTCATCATCTATCTTACATACTTAGCTAGTGAAATGAAAACATTGTCATCATCACAATCTATGTTTATGCTTCTAGGATCTATTTTATGATGTTATTCCTACTTCAAAGGACCATGGATTTGATACCAATTGTTGGAAGCAAAATCATTGAGATGTGGGTTGAATAGTTTCCTTAATACTCTTTTATTTTCACCTCATCATTCAGTCATTATCATTCATCAATCAATATCAACCCAATATATATAAGCATGAAGAAATCATTAATAAACCAAAATAATGCATAAAAAACCATAACACATAATATAAGTGGGAAACCCTCATGGAGAATAAAACCCATTGAAACAAAGCTTGGACAAATAGTCCTATAAATAAATGAATCAATCTTTAGCTGAGCACTAACCCAATAAGGAACACCAACCCCTAAATTCACCAAGAACCCACTTGGACTTAGAAATAACTAACTTACTAGGAGGAATAAACCCCTTTGCTGATCAATATTTAGCTGAGCATCAACCCATCAAAGAGAACCAATCCCTAATTCACCAAGCACCCACTTGGCTTTAGCAAGCACCAACTTGCTATGAGGCACCAACCCCCTTGTTTATCAAGCACCCACTCAATCAACACTATGATAACTTAGTAACCACTCATCCACCAATTATTTTTACACCTTTTCCTTGATGATTATCAACACCTGATGATGGTCTTCTTCTACTCTTTATGACATTAATGTCATACTCAATCTTATATTTTCTCTCTGTAAACATCAGCTACCTCATCATGGCCTTATCAACATATTCATGTCTCTAATACATCTATAATTATCTATTACAACCTCATACACTTTTTCTCTTCTCCTCTTTCTTTTTTTTCAATCTTTAATAGATGATGGTCATCTTCTTCAGCTCTTCACACACTTTTATTCCTCTCAAACTGGCCTCGAGCCTTCTTCGCTCAACTAGCCCTATTTTTGACTTGATTTGGTCATATGACCTTAATCCTCATATTTATACCTTATATTATATATTCATTACATCTATCTTATGGTCTTCATGACCTCTTTTTTTTTCTCTTTGTGCTCTTTTATTCACTTGCACACAAACTTCTCTAGCACACACAAATAGGCTTAATTAGCCTTGCTTTTATACAAGTAATTTGATCTCACACACATTGGTTGGCCATGCATACTTGAATACTTTAATTAAATTCACAATAGGTCATGTAACACATTCCAAACATGAGTCAATTAATCCATTAGGTTGGCCATAGCTTAACAGGTTGCATTCATTCTTTAGGTATTATGGAGACTTAATATGCCTTAGCAACATGTTACCCTTTGATCTTATTCAAACACTTTAAAACTTAAAAAATGGTAGTAAAACTTCATATTCCACTCAAATAGACACTACACAACTTCACTTTAGTTCCACAACACCTTTTAGGTTCAACCACCACTTGAACCTTTTCTCAAAAACACTTTTTCACAATGGGCTTGTACATACATAAAAAAAAAAATTTGAACATTTGAAGCATAAACACCATTTTTACAAAAAACCATGGTAAAATATATATATATATATATATATATATATATACAAAAGCATCATGACCTTAGGTTCATCACCATATTATTTATAATTCACAACTTAGGGCTAAAGTACTCAAACTCTTCTTTGTAGATAGCTCACTCAAAACTACTAATAAGCCTCAAAACATAGTCATGGAAATAATGACCTAAAATAGTTTTAAAATAAATTTTATATACTTTAATTGTATTTAAATTATCCTAAAACATCATAATAACAACCTCAAATAAATATATCATAATATATAATGGAAAATATTGGTCTTGTAGACCAATCTATTGACCTTCTCTCTCAGAGTCTTCACTCAACTAGATAAGCCATTTTGGCTTCAATGTTCCAACCTATTACACTAAATTAAAAGATTTTTAAAACATTTAATATATCATATATTTCTCCAAAAAAATTACCATATTCATTTCATGATTTATCTCATGGAAAATATCCTCCAACCCATCATTGTAACTTGCTTACCCAGATCTATTAGTTTACCTTCAAACACAGTCATGGTGATGACTTTTAACACCTATGTAGACACTTAAAAATATTATTTATGAATTTTAATGATAATATTATATAATTATACCATTATTTTAATTAAATATATCATGTTAAAATTCAAATATTGGTCTTTTATACCAATCTTATGACCTTACTCCTTCAATGTCCCATATACACTAGACAGGTCAACTGATGAGCAACACTTTCATCATATCCATTGACCTAAAAAAAATATATCCAACATGAACATGTATTAAATTTCTTGAAAAAATTATCCATGCACTTTTATTCATCCCTAATCCATGATAACAAATCCCTAATCAACTTCTCACTTTTGCCTAGTTTTCTCACTGTATGCACCACTAGATCTGTTAGTGACTGGTCAACTTGTATGATTTTTTTAACACACCTAAGGGATATAAAATTATCATAAAACACCATGTACATATAATACAATTCTCACTAATCAACCTTCATTAATTTATCAACTTTGAATCATTCAACTCTACCTATTACAATAAATCTCTGAAAAACAAGGCCTTTCCTATAGGGTCCACTCACTCTCTTGACAAAAAAATCACACCTAGAGATGATTGAGAGAGTTGAATTCATGATAAAATATCTAAAATATCCAAACCAATCCATTTTTATCACTTTATAACAATTTATTTCACATTAGGTCATTATTAGGGTTCTTTGAGGGTTTAAACCATCTTATAGTTTTAATGATCATTCATAAAGCTTAGCCCCTTATTCTAGAAACCAATGATTTTAAATTTGATATATTAACCTTACACATATACCATGAATATATTATTTCCTCATGAAGATTTTTCACATGCCAAAAAACACTTTAAAAACCTTTTCAGGTAGACAACTCCTCATCTTGTGCACTCGAGAGGCCTTAAAACACTTTTTCTTTCCTTAACCTTCAATTTTTGACCTAAAAATTCATGAAAATTCTTATAAAAATTTTAATAACATTTTTAAATTCTAAAATACTCACAGATTCCTTGGAAACTTATCTTGATACCCCATTTGGCCACCATCTCTCTCTTTGCTCTCTTAAGCCTTTGACCTGCAAGTCACATTAGGCTTTAAAATTGACCTTATATCCACTATCTAAGATGTCAACACATAATATATATGTCACAAAACCTCTTACCATTTTCAACCACTCCCATACATACTTCATATGTCTTGACAATACCTCATGATACCTCATTAGGTCAGGTAGGGTCTAGAATTAGTCTAGTTACATGCTAGGTCTATATCTCCTAACCCTGTAGGCTCACCTTAAAACTCACTTGAGTGATCTATTTCCTCATATCCATACTCAAAAAACTCTATACATCCTTTTATGCCTCTTTTTATCCATCTTACTAGGACACTATTCTCTTTCATGTACAAGATTAGGCATCTTATGCACAAGCCTTCTCAAGTCTCTTACTAGGTTCAAACACTTGTCAACTTTGGCAATTGATCTTCAAACACTCTTTGATGCCTCTACACCTTTCTCACATGCCTTTCATGCTCCTTAGACAATATCATACCTCTACACATACTACTTCATCATCACCATGTACATGTTCATGATATTATTATGCTTCTCAAGACACCTTGTATTCAAAGACTAGTACTTCAAAACATGATTACCTTGACCTAACACCTGACATCAACCTCAGAAGAATCATCAGGTTGCCATAAAATTATATCTCAATAGAGATACATTATCAGATCACTTTGGACTATTACTATGAATAGTAATGTCTAAAAGAAGATATCTAGAGAGGGAAAATCTATATATGTATAATAGATATCTTTGGAGTTGTTATATTAATCCTCAGAGTACATTTGGGCATATTTAAAGATTCATAAAAATGTCTTCAGAGTTTCCTGGGTAGATCTTCATAGCTTTGATGGAATGTCTTCAGATATGCCTAGCAGATCTTTAAAGGTCAACTAAGTTTCGTAGCTCACTATGTTATATGTTGAGTCTTCATATCATACATACAAGCTCATACCTCCATAGCTCTTTGTGTTCTATTTCGAGTCTTCATATCTAACATACAAGCTCATACCCCAAACACCATGCATCTTCACCATATGCATCTAGACATCAATGACAACATACTTTAACATTAATGACATTAAATTGACATCAATAATAACACTATGCCAACAGATACCTGATACAGTAAAATAGAAATTTATAAAAGTTAAGTATCTTGTATTTGGTTGTACTTGCTATTTTAACCATATGCCACTCATTAATCAATTTCAATCAGTAAATTTTGATTTACATTCACATTTATGCCAAAAGGTCATATATTATAAATTGAATAGATATATCAATTTTTATACCTATTAGACACTATTAAATAAAAATAGGGTTAAAATTGATCAATGTGAATCCACTTGATATTAGATGAAACTGAATTATTATGGCAACTTGAAATCATATATTTTTACATGATTTTTATAAAGAATAATTTAGTTATAAGTTTTCATTTAGTTGAGTTATTATAGGTTTGTTTTGTAAATGATGATTCAGTAAAACTCTATCAATTATACATTTCATACTTTTTGAGAGGTTGTTAAGGTTGAAATAAATATACCTTCATTCTTGACAGTGAATGAGCCATAATCAAGTATCTTACAAACCTAGATTATGTTGAGTACAAAAAAATCTTATTTTTTGTTTTCATATACATGTCATCTATTTGTTATTGTTGACATAAGTTTGCAAGTACATTATAAAGTCTTATGATGACCTTGATTCTTGTATTTTTGTTTTATATTTAAACCTCATGTTTAAATATGCAAGACATTATTGTAATTTACCTCTCTAAAGTTATTTTACATCATTGTCATTTAAAAAAAATGTTATATTTCATTTACATTATGAAAATAATTATTCAATTTAAAATAGTGATATTAAATCCCTTGAATTTGTTTCAAACATGTACGAAAAAAGTAAATCCTCCTTTCATCTTGGCAACCTGTAGACTTAGTGTTATGTAATGAGGAAATACTTTTTAAGAGGTCGTAATTGTGTGGGTTTCAAGATATTTGAATTGTCTCCATTTTTTGGTAACAAGGCACATTTGAAAGTATGTGTGTGAAGTCTCAATTATTGTGTGTTGATTTGGAAATGATATTACAATGATGTAACACAAAAAATGCATTGTATATGAGTAAATTATATTTTTTTTGATTAAGTGCAACTCATTAGTAAAGTAATTAGAGATAATAATGAAAATTTGACATGTTTTTTGGTTTAGTTAAAGAATGCCTTCTAAATTTTTCTCTCTTTTCAATTTTAAGGCAAGATGTTAGGTTAAATTAGAGGAACACATAGTTGTAAGATAAATCATGTTTGGATAAGTAATAACCAATATTAAGTAAATGCATCACATGTACATGGTGCATATCAAGGTAGACCCTTAAGGGACCTTAACATGTTTAGGCTTGTCTTTGGATATGGTACGAAGGTCTCCCTTCAATTTGATGCCAATGACCTATTCATTTTAGATGTTTTGAATTCCACACCTTGTAGTGTCTTTACACTTATAAACTTGCCATTCCATGGTTATCTTTCTTGGAGAGTTCCTTAAAGATACCAATCATAATTTTATACATGGTTTGTCAATAGTTTCTTCATGCCAAGTATCTCATGTTGCAAATTATATTGTTGTACATGATAAATAATTTCCAAAAAATGATATGATACCCCAGTTAGAAGCCCCTAATGTCTCTTATGTACCCAAATTTCCACCTCATTGAGTTGTAAACACCAAAGCCTTTCAATCCTACAAATTTGGTGAAAAACATTAAGCTAGACATTAATGATGTTTAGGTGGAGTGGTTAAGATTGAAATGCCTATGTACCTAAATGGAGTACATTGAGTACAAATTGATTGAGGTACTCCATTTATTGATTTGATATCATTAGATAAGGGAGAAGAGAATTAATTATGTTTGATCAATTGATTTTAGTCTAAATTTATCATGGTTTCAAATATTATTATATTTTGAGGTTTATGAATTTATCATAGACTATCATTCTATTTATTTACATTTTTTAGTTTGATTTTCATTTATTTTACTTTATAATTTGCTTTGAGTTGATAAAATAATTATGTGTGCATTGATGAAAGTTAAATTTTTGCATCAGTATGGAAAATTTGTGATTGGATATGGTGAAAGTTGGAATTTGAAGATAGTATACAATGAATTTTTACTTTACAACCAGTTGGAAATGGAATATTTTCAACAAATATGGATATTTGGTGGATGTTTTTATTAAAATTTTGCATACAAAATATTTAATTGCTAGTTATTTAATCTTATGTGTTTAGTTTGACAAATTTATTTTCTTAAGTGAATAACTTTGAAGCGTTAAGTGATGTATTTTGTGGGCACCCACCCTTGATAAAATATTTTGTTATTGGTATAATTAAAAATAAATTACATTCAATTTTTTACTCAATTCAATTTTAAAATGTGACTTGATTTTTAAAAAAATCATAACGACTTAAAATAAGAATGTTAGTTGACTTAAAATAAATTTTAAATTAACTTTATTATACTCAATAATTAATTAATAATATTTTGTTATAATTTAAATCTATAACCAATTCTTTCTAGAGGCCTTTTAAAGACATGAACATGAAATTATTCATGAGGATATCATACATCTACAAAAAATCTAAATATTTTTCATACTATATTTATTTTATGTGAAAAGTCTACGAGATTAGGCATATGATATTTCAAAAGACCAAACAACACTCTCTTTGATGGTGAAGTGCTCCATTTGGTAAAATTAGGTATATCTAGTTAATTTATATAAATTAAATAGGGTTATATTGGGGCCCTCCCTATTTTAAAAAATAAGGTTGCATAGGTTATCAATATAAATGAAAAAGAGAAAGGAATGAAAGAAATATTGAAGATATTTGAGAAGAGAAAGAAGTATGATTATATACTACATAAAAAACTTGATGTGTGGAGTATTCTTAGACTTATTGATCCTTTTAGTATCAGTATATGAAGACTTTTATCCTTTGAAAAAACTCCATGGATGAGTCATAATATGCCATGACCCAACTGAACTCTTGAGTGAAAGAAACCTACATACTAAATTTGGAGATAACCTAGTTTAAATATAAAGAAGGTTCTATAATTATACTCCTAAATAGAGACATGTTTGGAGGGTGATTTGAGTGCTCAATCATCCATTATTTTTCATCATATTTATCCATGGTTTGGCCATCCTGTTAAATTTAGAGCTCTTCATCTTTTCTCTAGTAGTTGTGGATGTGTTAAGTATTCTTCCAGACTGCCTTCTGTAGACATCCAATTCCTAACACCATTTGTGTTGAAATTGTCAATCTTACTCGAATTGCACTCAAATGCACCTTTTAGGTCAAAATATATAAAATGCACTAAATGGTTCAAACTTGTCATTCACAAGTGCCAATTTAGGTCAAAGTATCCCTAAATAGGGCAATGCAATTTATGAGTCAACTAAATTTGATCAATTTATTTCGATTCAAAATGATGATTTTGTCTTTTGTGCTCTAGATCACTCTTTTCTCTTAAATTCATTGGTAAACACCACGTACCTTTGTTATTTTGTATTGGAAACATCCTAAATATAAATACAGTTCCATTGCATCTAGTGTCACCTTCTAATTCTTCTCAAGTCAAATTACAACTCAATAATATGACTTTCTGACCATTTTGATTAATTGAGGACCAATTTTCAAATAATTGCACAAATGTTGATTAACCTTGTTTAAGGCTAATTAATCCAAATCAAGAGTTTAAGTGGATTTTCCATGAGAGCTATTGAATATTTATTTTTTAAAATTTATTCTTATTATCTGCATCATTAGGTAACATCATTTCTTGGGAAGACATCCCTAGGCCATAAATGCCACAAATATCAAGATTATGGGTCACCCATGCCTAGTTAATGCCTCCCATGCCTCTTCAATGCCTTTTTTTCCAAGGTCATGATGAAGATAATTATGGATTTAATTCCAAATATTAGAATTATCCATGGCCACACATCTCAATCTTAAGATGGATGGTCATGATTGATCCTGACCAATCTCAAAAATTTATAAATAAAGAGGCCATAAACATCATTTCTAAGATATTTTGGTGCAAGGTTATTATGCTCAAATATCTTCAAAGCTTGATTATTGTAAAGTTATAATGATAAATTATTTCCACAAGGCTTTGCATTTGATCATAGATTTTATTTGTAAGCTTCATTGATAGGCTATTTTAGTGATTTGGAATCAATAGCCTAGGTTTTATGGAGTGTTCTTGAGGCATTGGAGGAGATTACTACCATTGTTGACAAAGACAAGGATGATGTATAAAGGGAGAACATGTTTTTGAGCCACATGGGTATGTTGAATCCATTTGGGAAGGTTATATGGTGTTACTTTCCTTCATTTATTTTTTTCTATCTTTTGTAATTCCCATGGGAATAGATAGGCTTGGTTAGTTAGTTATTTATGCATGTTTAATTGTGTATGGACTAATGTTTGACTAACTTGATTTGTAATCCTCTCTACACCTTCTTCCCAAGATTTTTGATGATGATGTCTTACATCAAAACATTTTATCAATCTAGATTCCAAGACATATATCATATTAAAAATGCATTGGGTTGATGAAACTTCCTAAATCATCTTGTTTCTTTTATTTTATTTAACCTTGTAGTTCAAAGTTCTCTCCAAACCTTCTCTTATCCATTTAACTAACCTCAACATAATGTTAGGGGGATAATACAGATCTCAAATATGATTTAGAACTTTAGCTCATAGGTATTTTTAATATGGAAATCCTACTTCATAATGAACATAATGTGGGGAAAGTAGGCATGATTGGTGATAGAGATAATATAATGTTAACACATAACCCTTTAGCTAATAAAGGTGGGCTAGTTATAATAATTTATAATGATAAAGAAAACAATATTAACTAAACTAGGAATCATCACAATTGAATCAAATTTGAATATCCTTAAGGGTGATTAGAGTATGTGAAGATTAAGGATTGATATGCATAGTTTCATGGTCATAAGAGAAAATGGAAGCCAATATATATATAAAGGAAATTAGGGTATGAGAGATGGAGCCAATGAAAAAATGGATGGATCTGAGCATGATTTGAATGGTGGTGAGTGAGGTGAGCTTATAAGTATGTGATCAATAATTTTTTGAGATGGAAAAGAAAAAACTAGTGGTGAAACACCTGGGAAGCTCAAACAATAATGATGGGGAAGTTATTACACATCATATGGTTAAAATTCATGTTATTCTTTAAAATTTATGATTTGATCACTCTCAATACAACTCAACATATCCAATTTGAATCCTAGATTGGCTAAGTGATAAAAAAACACTATTAGCCTCTCTATAATAATGATAAATTTTAATTTTAGGGAACTCTTTGAGGAGAGAAAGAAAACACATTAATAAAGACTCCAGCTTATAGTTTGAAATCAAACCTCTATTTTGAGAAGTAATGACTAATTGAGAGTATCCTACAACTTATAATTTAGATAATCCATAAGCATAATCGATCTCCACTCTGCTAGCTAGAGATAAACATTTGGATTGATTATTGGTAGATTTGGAGACATGTGCTAAGGAGGACACTAAAAATGTGCCTTTGTGGTCCCAAAAAAAATGATATTGCCAACCTTAAATCACTCAGGGTTGCCTTTTGAGGCACCATTAAAATTGAGCTTGGCCTAGCCTGGGTTTTGGGGTTTCCATTTGATGCCTTAATGAGAGCTTTTTTAACTCAAACCCCATGAACAGGGAGGTATGTCTTTTCCATCAATTATTAATAAATCGATTATCTAAAGTTGTGTAAATTTTAATACATTTAATAACATAACTATTAATTTTACATGTAACTATATTTTTTGGTACTTTTATTGAAACTAATATACACTTCATGCACTTATAGTGTATGAAAAAAATTATGTACAATTTATTTGCATGGGTGTGCAATCTATTCTAGTCTTAGTGCATATTTTTTATATAGTTATGAATACAACATTTTAGCTTCTAAATAAAATACTTGTTTCTTATTTTGTGCAATGAATCAAGTCTTAAATTCTCATGTAATTAAATATTTTTGTTCTTATTTAATTTATCTATTGGTGTAAGCTTTTTCCCACCATTTGGTTTTAATTACACGATCTAGTTAGCTTGCTTAGGTGTCACTTAGGTGTGTAATAAAGGTTTTTGGGAAAATAGTCCCACATTAATAAGGATGTGAGGACATGTCTATCTTCCACCTATATAATGAACCTTCTTATGTACTTTTGCCAATCCAACTAGGAATGTTATTGCATTTAAATGCTTTTGCACATTGTAGAGTTTCTTCCTCTCATGTGTTGATGATTTCACTACTCCATATAGATTCACCTTCATGCATTTGATCTTATCTAGTTCGATCCTTAATTATGGACCACTCTAACATGGTATCAGAGTGGTGTTGGTAGATGAATGTTATCAATTATGTTTTGATATCGCTTGTATCCTAGCTCCTTCTTGGTGTTCTTCATGATCTTGGTTGTTTTTAAGGGTTTGGTGGGGTTTTATGAAAATCAATGAAAATTGAATCACTAAAGTCTTTAGATGAAAAATAGACATTGCCATTGGATTCAAAAGATGTCAAAACCCTAAGAATGTCTATAAACATGATATATTTTTTTGACAATCCATTTTTTTCCATTTTGAAGGGTTTGAAGGCAATTTTTTAGATTTCACACACAATCATACCATTTGGTGGTCGAAGAGGGAAACATTTTTGGGGTTTTACTAGATTTTTCTAAAAACCTTAGTGGGTCTTTCACTTATCCTCACCCTTAGCCCCTGGTCACATGGGAACTAAACCTTTAGTCATAGCCAACCTAATGAGCTTAACTTTTCCATGAAAATTTGAGTCATATTTTGTAAGCCCAAAATATTAATTTTTCAAGGTGAATTTATTTTTTAAGAATTTCAAATTCACATAATTTTCAGCCTATAGCTCCTTTTTAAGCACACTTTTTTGAAAGTGTGAGTTTTTTTTATCTCTATGCATTTATACTATTCTCAAGCCTTTTAAAATTGATCCTCTATAATTTTAGGAGGGTTACATTTCTTCTTCTCTTTTGTGTTGCTTCTATATATGTGTTAATTATATATGCACTTAAATGTGATGATTATTTATGCACTCAAATATAAAGTGCCAATCTATGTAATATCAAGGGAATTTGGTGACTATGGTACAAATTTCTCATTTGGATGCATTTTTGGCTAAGTCCAACATCCATCACACTGAGCATGCATGGTTACTTGTGGTCATGTCGACTCCCCATGAGAGATACCAGATGAGGATAATTGATTATACTCCAGTATTTTTTATTGGAAATACCAAGCATGTTTCATGGGGGATGTATATGGAATGATTGCTCATAGAAAAAGACCTTATTCCATGTTTATATGGATATATTATTGCTACCACTAACCAAAGTCAATATAATGACTGGGCCATCTCTTGTGATTGTGTATATGGTCATTTATTGATGCATGTTGCATGGGATAGACACCACCATGTGAAGCAAATAGAGTGTCTCTCCACTATTTAGATCACTCTTTAGAATTTTTTTGGAGATCATACTGATATTTATATCACTCTTACTCATCCTATTTCTTGTGATGACACATTCCAGATGGGTAGTGTTCTTCCTTCTGTTGAGACACCATTATAAGATGAAATTATTCCAAACCTTACCTATCCTATTACATAATCCACATTCATGCATGCATAGGATGTTTCTCTTCTAGAGCCATCATATATTTTTTCTTTGTAATAAGATGTTTTATGGGATGTGCAGTGTAGTCACATGACATGCACTGAGATTCCACCTTCCCCAATTGCTAATAGAGAGTTCAAAGTTTCTCCTTCAAGAGATTATAGTGATTATTTACAACAAGATTCCATATGTCTTCTAGATTCACCTTATTGGGACACTTTTATACCAGACATCTCTTCTTTATTTGTAGAGTCTCACATTTTAGATCTATATGGCACCATTGAGGACATTTATCTTCTATTTGATGACAACTATATTAGAGTTGCATCTTCTTCTCTAGATGTAATGAGGGTACTTATAAACCCTTCAACTCTCTCTTTAATTTTAAGCTTCCTTATTTCCATCTTCTACATTCAGGCTTGTGATTCTTGATCAGAGATTGGCACATTTGAGCATGAGTTTAGAGACATTTGAGCATTTTCTATAGATTTACATCTTGATTTCTACTTGCATTCCACTTGAGTGGGAATTCAATAGTTTGATATCTCAAGGTTTATTTATTTCTAAAGTAAGAGGCATCATTTGTTGCAAAAGGACCTAATACAACATTCTACATGTGACATTTTATGCGTACCTTCTCTCTCTTCTTTATGGAGTCACACATTTTCCATATTTTATAGGATATAGGATGGCTACATACATTTATAGCTTCTAGTGGGGTTTTTTAGACCATTCTTCTTCCTTTCTCTCTTTTAGAATGGAGTTTTTCCTATGAGTTTTATCATTTTCTCTACTTTATGAGAGATTTCTATGTAATTGGGTACCTCATCAGGCCTCATTACCAAGACACAATTCTTCTACCCACCTATGCTTTTAGGGGGGGCAGGGGCAGGGTGGGTGAGGTGTTGGTGTAGGATTTTTCCCACCATGTGGTTTTACCTACATGGTCTAGTTATCATACTTAGGTGTCACTTAAGTGTGTAATAAAGGTCATTGGGGAAGATAATCCCATATTCATGAGGATATGAGGACATGTCTATCTTCCACCTATATAATGAACTTGCATATGTAATTTTGGCTAACCAACCAATAATGTTATTACATTTGAATACTTTTGCACATTGTGGAATTTCTTCATCTCATGTGTTCATGATTTCACTACTCAATACATATTCACCTTCATGCATTTAATCCTATCCAATTCAATACTTGATATCAGAATGGTGTTGGTAGATGAATGTTACTGATTTATTGTGATCTCGCTTGAATTCTAGCTCCTTCTTGGTGTTCTTTGTGATCTCGGTTATTTTTAAGGGTTTGTTAGGGTTTCATGAAAATCCATGAAAATTCAATCACTAATGTCTCTAGATAAAAAAATGGACAACACCATTGAATTCAAAAGATGTCAAAACCTTTCTGTTGATTAGATAAGATGTTGTAGGGGTGGAATGTACCCCTGGTTTTGTTGTTGTTAGGGTGGAATGTGCCCTTATTTTTATGTGAATCTATAGGGAGTGTATACCTTTCGATCCATGATTTGGTTTTGATTCGTTCCTTGAGTTGAGAACATAGGCCATTGATTCTTGGATTATAAAATATTCCCTAAATTTGGTTGTTTTGTATTTGGTTGATTTTGGAAATTTCTAAGTTTATTTACCAATTTTTGGGTTTGTTGAAAAGAACTAGCCAAATGGTCTTGAGGGATTTCCTTAATTTGAACTGAATGTTTGGGTTTCTGAGTTTGTAAAGTAACAAGAGGTTCTTGATGATTGAATAACATATGTTTTGTTTTAAATGGAACATTTTGTAAGGTCTTTTGTGACTTTAACTATTCATTTAGATTACCTTAATCCACTATGTTAATGTTCTCATCTAATACTTGTTGTGTACTTTCAACCATATCTCCGTGTTCATTCGAAGCATTATTATGAATTGAAGTGGCAACTAGGGAGTCAGTTAAGTCTGTGACAAGTTGATTTGCATATCATTGACTTATTATCTTGATCTTAGCTAGAAGATATAGATTTGTGGGTTTTTAATCTATTTTTATTTCCTTTCCTTTGTTAGAGGAAGAAGGTATGTCTATTTGTGCAAAAGCTTACTCTTTCCATCATTATTCTCCTTCTCTAACTAAAGTATGCAATTTTTCTGTAGGAAAGTCAAAAGGTAGTCTATCACCTGATTCTATCAATCTAAAAATGGCTTCATCTTGATCTTCTTAGGGTTGATATTCATTGTAATCATCTTAAAATCCTACTATTACGAGGATGTCATCAAAAACAATGGGGTTATCTTGACCATCATAAAATTTCTTGTCTTCATAACTAAGGCCATAAGAGGCCCCACTATGAGTGAACCTTTGTGTCATGTCTAAAAAGAGTTGCTCTGTGTATTGACTAACTTTGGACCAATGTTTGGTAACCAATCAAAGTATGCTTCAGCTCTCTTTTAAACAAATAACCAAGGTACCAATGAGACTATAAGGGAGGGTGGTTTGAAACCACACACAATCTAGAAGATTTGGTTCATGAGTTTACTCAACCTTTGGTAAAGTTGAAATCATATAGATTGGAAAAAAGTAAGGTAACTCAAAGACACAAGGTGAAAACTAGTACACCAAAGCCTAGATCTTTGTGATGCACCCACACTGTAAAAGCTAGTTTCAACTTTGACAAGTTAACCTTAGAATTTTAGAGGAAAGCTCTCTAGATTAATAAGAAGACAAAATGAACTAAAAAACTCAAGATGTAAAAACATATGCAAATCACTAAGTATAAAGCTAGGACCAAATAGGCAGCACAACATCGCCACATGATTATAGTAGGATAAAATATATTCTAGGACTCAAAGC
This sequence comes from Torreya grandis, assembly GCA_037957365.1. Classification (NCBI taxonomy): domain Eukaryota; kingdom Viridiplantae; phylum Streptophyta; class Pinopsida; order Cupressales; family Taxaceae; genus Torreya; species Torreya grandis. Next base: position 639,999 of record JARHVA010003671.1, on the reverse strand, counting down.
GTGAGTGATACGTAAGATGACTTGAGTCCACCAAGATAATAATGTGATTTTGAGTCTTAATAAATGACCTTCAATCCAAATAGAAAATTTAACCCAAGTAAAAACAAGGTTAGTGTGCAAATGGTAAACCCACTTTGACACACCAACCCTTATAACTTAGAAAGGTTCAATTTCGAATGTGGATTATAAATGAAGGATTTAAACACATTGGGTAAAATATCTAGACTCAATTGGGAAGCATGATTGTGCCAAAGTGGATGACATGACACAGCTTTTGATAACATTTTAAACAAGGAAAATATGAATTTTCCATTTGGACAGTGTAACACCTCCCTTGCTCAATAAAATTGAGGACAATGTGTTTTGGTTAAGTTCACTGAGTTAACAAGCAGTTTTAGACACAAATCAAGACCAAGTAAGCTAATGACAAAAAATAATCATCTTAAGTCTGAACTGATAAGGTATGGAAAAGTGGGGTCTACTAAACTAGCAAGGTTTCAATCGTTCTAGGAGAATCAATTACACAATGACTTTCACATCAAATGATGCAAAACACAAGCACAAAAATTGGGTGACTATGGCATTGGCTAGTTGTAAAAAGGTCTAGTCCTTTTTACAACCACTACATCCTGTTGTTCACTCAATGTAGTGAGATGTCCAAATGCAGATGCATCCCATGTGCAACTCCAAAGGAGTCAAATGAAGTCAATACCAGGAGGTGAAACCTTGGGTCAAAGCCTTCATAAAGAACTCATGGGAGGTAATGGCGTCCCCCTCGTAAGCCAAGCTTGCATGAAAATAAAGAAAGCATAAAATAGAAAGACTTTAAGGTCATTTTCAAGATCACCCAAACTTTGGCAAGTTTTTGGGGAGTGTTTTAGGTGACATTCTTTCTAAGCCTTGGACTAGGCCATTTGCAATAGGAATGGCACTTTTTATTCTAAGGGTTCCCTAAAGGGGACAAATGGAAGAGCATACATGTAAAATTCCTCTTTTTTCTAAACAAAACCTAAGTAAACAACTATTGCAAACAAAATTTCATAAGTGTGTTCAATTTTAAACCAAATAAAATATTTGGTGGTGTTCATTTGACCCCTTAGTCTTAGTTGCAAACTTTGAAAACATTCACCAAAGCATCTAAATTCTTTTTTAAACACCAAAAAAAGGTTCCTAATTGATTTTTAAGCATGCAAAAGGTGATTTAAACATGTTTTTGAGCAAATGTTATGCTTGGTCCTGTAGCAAAATTGTTAGCATGTCTTTTATCTTTGAATATTTTTTTAGCTTGAAATAATGAACTTTGAAAAAGTAGATCTCAGGTCTATGTTTTTGGAAAAACACAGTGATCAACATCAATTATTACCACCAACATCCATTACTTTAGCTAATTGAGATCTAACTAATGTTAATTTTACTAACCGACATCGATTAAGCCAAGTAATTGATGTTGGTATTTCCTGCCAATGTTGGTTACTGTGTAAAATTGTGGTAAACAAAAATGGTAAAATAAAGTTATAAAATCAATTTTCATGAGTTTTAAGGGTCCAAATGGATATTTTAAAGTTGTAAAGTGATCTTATTTAGGTGTGATATGCATCTAGTCCCACCAGGACAAGATGTAGAGAGGATTACAAATCAAGTTAGGCAAGCATTAGTCCATAAATAATAAAATATGCATAAAGAACTAACTAACCAAGCCTATCTATTCCTATGGGAATTACAAAGGATAGCAAGAAATAAATGAAAGAAAGAAATACCATATTACCTTCCCAAATGGATTAACCATACCCATGTGGCTCAAAAACATGTTCTCCCTTGATCAAACATCCTTGTCTTTGTCAATAATGGTGGTAAGCTCCTCCAATGCCTCAAGAACACTCCATAAAACCTAGGCTCTTGATTCTGAATCACTAAACTAGCCTATCAATGAAGCTTGCAAACAAAATCTATGATTAAATGGAAAGCCTTGTGGAAACAATTTATCATTATAACTTTGAAATAATCAAGCTTTGAGGATATTTGAGCATAATAACCTTGCACCAAAATATCTTAGAAATGTTGTTCATGGCCTCGCTATTTATAGATTTTTGATATTGTCAAGGTCAGCCATGACTGTCCATCTTAAGATTGAGATGTGTGGCCATGGATAATCCTAATATTTAGAATTAAATCCATAATTATCTTCATCATGACCTTGGAAGAAGGGGCATTGAAGAGGCATGGGAGGCATTAACTAGGCATGGGTGACCCATAATCCTGATATTTGTGGCATTTATGGCCTAGGCATGTCTTCTCAAGAAATGATGTCACCTGATGATGCAGATAATAAGAATCAATTTCCAAAAAAAAGTATTCAGCAACTCTCATGTAAAATCCACTTAAGCTCTTGATTTGGATTAATTATCCTTAAACAAGGTTAATCAACATTTGTGCAATTTATTTAAAAATTAGCCCTCAATTAATCAAAATGGTCAGAAAGTCATATTACTAAGTTATAATTTGACTCAGGGAGAATTAGAAGGTGACGTTAAATGTGCTGGAACCATATTCCCATTTAAGATGTTGCCAACATCAAATAACAAAGGTACATAATGTGTATTGATGAATTATAAGAAAAGAGTGATCCAGAGCACTAAAGGTGAAATCATCATTTTGACTCAAAATGAATTGACTAAAGTTAGTTGGCCCATAAATACATTGCCCCATTTAGGGATACTTTGACCTAAATTATCACTTGTAAATGATAAGTTTCAACCATTTAGCATGTTTTATGAATTTTGACCTAAAATGTGCATTTGAGTACAATTTGAGTAAGATTGACAATTTCAACACAAATAGTGTTAAGAATTAGATGTCTACAATTGATCTATTGTGATCTCACTTGAATTCTAGCTCCTTCTTGGTGTTCTTTGTGATCTCAGTTATTTTTAAGGGTTTAGTGGGGTTTCATGAAAATTCAATCACTGAAGTCTCTAGATAAAAAATGGACAACACCATTGGATTCAAAAGATGTTAAAACCTTAGGAATGGCTGTAAACATGACATATTTTTGTGACAATCTATTTTTTCCATTTTGGAGGGTATGAAGGCAATTTTTTAGATTTTGTGCATATTCGTACCCTTTGGTGGTTGAAGAGTTAAAAATTTTCTTGGTTTTATTGAGTTTTTACAAAAACCTAGTGGATCTTTTCTACTTTTGGAGGAAATCATACTGTTTTTTGTAGATTTGAGATTTTATGTGCATGGTTGCCATTTTGGCAAGTTCAACAACTCAAGTGTTTTTTTGGATGCTCGATGGCCTTTGGTTCTTTGTTGACCTATTTAAACCTATGCCCTATGGTTTTATCATGAACTATTAAATTATACATCGACTGTACCTATCATGACTTGTTCAGACCTCCACCTTCAGGTTCTTGCATAAACAATTAGTTAAGACACCCATTATACCTACCTATGAGTTGGATCTATGTTCAATGATCTATGTTTCAGCATGACTGCACCTACTAGTGACTTAAATTTACATGTGCATCATTTTTTTCCAGCCAATGACCTAGATCTACAGCTTGGGTTTCCATTTCCATTGAGACCTAGATCTCCATCTCCATAACACATTCACTAAACTACATGAATTTTGTGGACTGCTTGACTTGTTATAACACATCTAATTTAAAACATGAAGTAAAACACTATTCATTAGTAAAGTGGAGTCATTTTAAGGTTTCACTCATCCTCACCCTTATCCCCTGGTCACATGGGAACTAATCCCTTGGTCACAATCAACCTAAATGGGTTTGATTTTTCCATGAAAAGTTGAATCAAATATTTTGTAATCCCAAAATATTAATTTTGCAAGTCAATTTTTTTAAATAATTTCAAACTCATATAATTTTTAGCCTATATCTCTTTTTTAGGTGCATTTTTTTAAGTGTAAGTTTTTTTGAGCTCTATGCATCTATGTTATTCTCAAGACTTTTAAAATTGATCCTTTATAGTTTTAAGGAGGTTACATTTCTTATTCTCTTTTACATACTCGTGTTGCTTCAAAATATGTGATAATTGTCTAGCACTTAAATGTGTTGATTGTGTATGCACTCAAATGAAAAGTGACAACATATGTAATATCAAGGGAATTTCGTGACTATTGCATAGATTGCTCATTCGGATGCATTTTTAACTAAGTTCAAGGTCCATCACATTAAGTGTGCATGGTTACTTGTAATCATGTTAACTCACCTTGAGAGATATCAAATGAGGCTACTCGTTCTTCTTGGAAATACCAACTATGCTTCATGATTGATGTACATGGAATGATTTCTCATGGAATAGGACCTTGTTCCATTTTTATATGGATGAATTCCTGCTCCTATTGACCTAGGTGAATGCAATGATTGGGCCAACTCTTTTGACTATGTCTATGGTCACTTAGTGATGCATATATCATGGGATCTACACCACCATGTGGAGCACACAAAGTGTCCCTCCACTATTTGGATCACTCTTTATAATTTTTTAGAGATCCTATTGAGATTTATATCACTCCTCCCTCTCCTTTTATTTCTTGTGATGACACATTCCTGATGGATAATGTTCTTCCTTCCATCGAGCTACCACTACAAGATGAGATTCTTTTAGACCTTAGCTATCCTATTACAAAATCCACATTTATTCCTATACAATATGTTGCTCTTCCATAACTATCACATATTTTCTCTTCACAACATGATATTTTATGGGATTTGTCATGTAGTCACATAACATGTAATGAGATTCCACATTCCCCAGATGCTAGTACAAAGTTTAGAGTTACTCTTTCAAGAGATTCCAATGATTATATGTAGTAGGATTACATGTATTTTATACTCACCTTATTGGGATAATTTTTACTATATATCTTTTTTGTAGATTCTCACATTTTAGATCTAGATGACACCATTAAGGACATTTGTTTGTTCTTTGATGATAGCTCTATTGGAGTTGTATCTTCTTATCTAGATGTAATGAGGGTACTTATAAACCCTCTTTCTCTCTCTCATTCATTTTATTCTTCCTTATTACCATATTTTATAGTTAGGCCTAGGATTCCTAATCATATGTTGGCACATTTAGACACAAGCTTGGAGACATTTGAGCATTTTCTAGAGATTTACATCCCGATTACTACTTATATTCCACTTGAATTGAAATTTAGTAGTTTGATAGCTTGGGGTCTCTTTCTTCCAAAAGGAAGAGACATCATTTGTTGTAGAGATTCCTACTAAAACATTCACCATGTGACATTATATGTTTACCTTCTCTCTTTTCTTTTTGGAGGCACTCATTCACCATATTTTGTAGGATAAGGGGTGGCTATAGGCAGTTATAGCTTATAGTGGGGATTTTTATCTAAACTCTTCTTCTTTTGTCTCTTTTCAAAGGGAGTTTTTCCTACGGGTTTTATCATTTTCTCTACTTTATGATATATTTTTATGTAATTGGGTACCTCATCAAGATTCATTACCAAGACCAAATTCTTCTACCCACCTAAACTATGCTTGGGGGGGTGTTGGTGTAGGCTTTTTCCCACCATTTAGTTTTACCTACATGGTCTAGTTAGTTTGCTTAGGTGTCACTTAAGTGTGTAATAAACGTCATTAAGGAAGATAATCCCACATTCATGAGGATGTGAGGACATGTCTATCTTCCACCTATATAATGAACCTCCCTATGTACTTTTGGCTAACCAACTAGGAATGTTATTCCATTTGAATGATTTTTCACAATGTGGATTTTATTCCTCTCGTGTGTTCACTATATCACTACTCCATACAAATTCACCTTTGTGCATTCTATCCTATCTAGTCCAATCCTCGATTGTGGCCCACTCTGACATTATTTTTATTTTATTTTGTTTTTTGTTTCTCAAATTCTATAAATATTTGAAGTTCATTTTTATTTTATATTTTTTTATTTAGGTTAAATTGAAACCTTTGTTTCTTTTTTACTTTCATTTTATTAGTTTATTTTCTTTCAATAATACTATTATTTTTCCTTTATAATATTTTTAAAATTTTCTTTTATAAACACTATTTGGCTGGTCTTCTTATGGTGTTTTGTTTTGTTAGTTTTATTTCATTCGTTGTTTTATATTTAATTAGTAGTTTGAAGTTCATAGTGTAAATTTATATAATATTATTAATTATTTTGAAGTATATTTGTATGTGAAATAAAGATATATGATCAAAATATGAATTTAAGAGAAATAGAAAAATGAAATATCTAATCAAGATTTAAAAGTGCTAGTGTTTGAATATTCAAGAGGATACCTCTTTTATAGGAAACACTCTATCATTGAGTTAATAATATTTTTTAATATTAAAATATAATTGATATATATATGAGAAAGTGAAATATGATATGATAAAAGATGAGAATGAATCTAAAATTTAACAAATTCAGTTGTGAATAAAATAATATCCAATATAATTAGTGATATTTTGATAAGTATATTCTTATAGATTTTGATTGAATCCATTAGTTAATTTAAATTCCTAAATATTTTTGAGTTTTATAGATGATTTCAATACCTTCAACATTTAAAATTTTAAATATACCCTTCTACATGCCTAAGAACTAGTCTTCCAGTCAAGTAGGCTCTTATGATCAAACTAGTCTAATTTTAATCTAACCTTCATGATAAGAGAAAGGGTTGGTTAGTTGATTTATAAAATTTATAGGTTAATAGGGTGATTCATACTTTTTTAGGGCCTATACCTTTTGATCGATTTCTAATTTGGGAAATTTTTTATAGTCCTTCTCGATGTGCAAGCTATTGATAGATAGTGCTTGTTTAATACTTCATATATATGGAATAAGTTTAAACCTATTATGTGTAAATAGAAGAATGTTTGGGTAAGTTCTCTTGCCACCAAAATGTGAAGTGTATGGGCTAAACCATAAATATTATTTGAATTTATAAAATGAATGTTACAAGGCATGCAAACAAATATATCACAGGTGGATGATTTTAAAATATGGAATTGCTTAGGTATAACTAGAGGCATATAAAAAGTAGGAAAAATCAATCTAATGATCAAAAGATAATTTTATTAGGATAATAATTAGATTAGGCACATACTAAAGAATTCATGTAGGTGACTAATAGAAAATCAAGAAGTATTGGCCCATTGAAGGCAAGTGGGTAAGAGAGAAGGGTATGAAAAACCTATATGTGTATGCATAAGTCATGAAAGGTAAAGGTAGGTCAATATTAGCCTTACCAAGTGTCTATTACCAGATTTATGTGTCTACATTTTTTCCCCTTTTATTGTAGTATTGAATATTTTAGAGTTAAAGGATAAATATATTTCATACCTTAGTGGGAAACCAAACTTTGTCTTTGGGAGAAGGCTATTAGTGTCCAAATTTCTCTATGCAAACCTAAAATAAAACATATAACCATCAATGTCCATATATGATATAAAATCTGAAGTAAAATATATAAATGAAACATTTGATATTTTGAAGCATAATGAAGGATTAAACATGTAAGTGGGAGAACCATTTTATCCTATGAAGCCTTTTAGATTAAGGTGATAATGCCCCAACATAGTATTCCATGAGGTGATTATGCTCCAAGGCGAGTTCCATTGTTAAAATTATGGGTTAGGGAGATAAATGTTTTGACCCTCATGAAGAAAGGAGTATGTTTTGTGCTATTGAGTGATTCAAAACCTTAACCACACTACTCATTTAACTTATCTTGAACCTCAAAGTGGAAAGGTGGAACCCCATACTAGGCTCATATGTAAATTTGGATAGAATAAATGAAATATTGCAAATTTATTTCAAATTTGGAATGCTATCTTAAATGCCTTCAATGACTTCAATACCAACTCAAAAGTAAAAAAGTTTATACATGAACAACATCCATGTCCCATAATCTAATAAACTCTCTAAATATAATATAGTATGATATAAGTATATATTTCACTCTTCTCCCAATCTAATAATATGATAAATTATCACTCATGTACCTGTAGAATTTTTACATATGTATTACATATGCCCCCTAAATCTCTCTCAACCTATAAACATATGTCTCATAATGTAAACCAAAATAATAATCATACCCTATTTGAACCTTTCAAAACATGTAATTTATCCCTAAAATCTGAATTATATGTGTATGTAGGCTTGAATATCTTTGAAAATCCCACTAATATGTCTCCCTTTTGAGGTGAGGAATGCATCCTATGAAGTACCCATCTGAAAAGAAAAGAGTTAAATGCTTTATGTTATATAAAAATATGTAAGCATGAAAAACATGTGATAAAATGAGGATAATATGTCATCATAGTATGATTAGACCATCAAGGTATATATGAAACACATATCCTATTTCATGTAAATGCCATGTCAAGATATATATAAGTACTAAATAGTAACCCACATAGAAAGTTGTATCCACACACAACTAGAAAGGTGTGATATGTATCATGACATTGCACATAAGTAGAAAGGTTTGTGATACATATCAAGACACCACAATATTAGAAAATAATCCTAGATGTATTCACACAATATTATGTCCATGATGCACACTAAAAAAAGACACATAATAACACTCATTGTCATGCAGAAGAAGAGGCAAACATAATACACTCAATCAACATGTAATGCTAGACCAGGAGAGAGCCACACATGTCACATCTTAATTTATCACTAAGCAAATTTACCTGATTATCTATAGATTATTAGAGTTGGTAAATTGATTTAATTACTATTTAATTAATTTATAAGTCATATGTTGTTATGGGACATTTGTATATTGTTTTGATTACATGATTTTATTTATATGAATTAGTTGTATATTATTTACATAATGATCATGTTGATTAGTTGTTACATTAGTATTCTATGATATATCTCATGATTTTATAGGCTAACTACCGTCTTATCATGAGTTGGATGCAAGAAAGATTCATCCCTCAGAGCATGATGGAGGGTTAACATCATTAGAGATGGTGGTGTAGATGGAGGTGTTGGGGGATGATAGAGGAAAATCTAGAACCCATGCACACATCACGTTAGATAACACTCATAATATGCATTGTTTGATTTATTAGTCTTAGCACATCTTTGATGTTATCTGCATTTAGGTAATTGATTATGTGTGTTAGTTGTGATTTATTTCAGTTTAATGCTTATGAGGAATTAATCTTGTGTGATTGCATTGTGGTTGTATACGTAGATTTAGTGAATAATGTTCTTGTGTGTTTATGTCATGTTATTGTATTCATGATTGTTAATGTTTTTTGATAGAATAATTCTATGTGAATAGTATCTATTTACTACTATTTATAAACTAACCAAAAAGTCTTTGTAATGTTTTAGAATATTAGCTAGTTATCATTATTATATTTTGGAAATATCATTGTATGGCTTAACGCCTTAATATATATAAAGATAACTAAAGACATTGGATAGTCTATATAATGTAGTAATAACAATGACTACATTGTTATAATATTATTATGTTTTGATATAATAGTTGTTTGATTTACCATTTTGGTTAAAAGAATATCATCGACTGAAATTAGTCATATTTTTATTAAGTCATGATGTTGGTTATCTATACTAAGTTATTAAAAAAATTACATTATTATCCTAAACTATCCTATGAACTAAACCTAGTCAAATACTCTAATGCCTAGACCTATGGTGATGTTTGAAGTGTTAGTTGTCATTGGTAATTATGTAAATAGTGGACTTTTGTGAAATTGATATTCGGTCATGTAACATCAATAGACTATGTAGGATTTAAGAGATTAAAATAATGATTAATGTTTTGGTAAGGTTCAAGAATTTTTGGGTTTCTTACTTGAGATAAACTAATGTTAACCTAGTAAAGCAAAGAGCTTAGCGGCTAGTAGATTTTTTACATGAATGGAAGTTTTGGAAACTATAAAATTTATGCAAGCAATTGCATGCATAAATGAAGAAAGAAAAGGGTCAAAGGAGAAAGGAGATGGTGAAGGGCATGGTAAGGATATGACACAAGGAAGAGAAGTAAGAGCAGAGTGAAGGAAATAGAACCATATTGGTTCAAGCAGTTCATCTGAATGCCATAATAAGAGGGGTGATGTTATTTAATTTTTGTGTAGGATCAAGAAAAATTTGAGTATATATATTTTCTCTTAGCGTTTAAAAAATGACTTGAATTTTATTATGGATACAGGGTTAGCCCTGTGGATGGATCGGCCATCCACAGAACTAAGCCAATATCCTCTAAATCCCTATGAATTCAAACTAGAATAGTATGTGTGTAAAATCATTGGATTAAAAGGATTTTTCTTGCTATGTTGGGCAATATGCCCAAGTAAAATATCAATAGGTTTTACTCAATTTTTAATAATATATACTATGACTAAGATTTTGTTTTTGAGACCCTTGATATATATAAAAAAATTAGATAGGTTATATATATAATCATATAGGTACATATCAATATGCTGAGTATATATATGTATAATACACATGATTGTGTGTATACTTTGAATTTATCAAGTGGGGTAAAAAAATGCAAAGCCTGAGTTAAATTGATGAATGAATGGATTGATATGAAATTTATGTGTATTGCTTGTTATCAAAGTTCATTTCGAGTTATATACCTATTAAGAGGACTATGTATATTTTGAATTATCGGGGTATAAATATGAAAGACTGTGTTAGTTCAATGAGAGAATGAATTTATGTAGACATTTTGTCTATTTTGTTTTACAAACCTTGAAAATGTATGGACTGTGTAAATATTTGTTATTCAGTGTGAGAATATATATGTATGGATAGTTTATGTATTTATTACACAAAATAGTGAAAACATATATATAAGAATTATGTGTATATTCATCTTTCAAAACTATGAGCATAAGTATGAGGGTTGTATACACATATAAATTATAGTATGAACGTTAAGTCTGTATATATTAGTTATGCTTGGAATGAAGGAAAATATATGTAATTGTCCTTGAATGGAAATAGTAAGTGGATAAGTTATATACCAACTCTGTATTCTTACTAAGAATTTTGTGTTATGAAAGGTGAATGTTATAAGCTATTTGGATAATTGATAACATATACATATAGTGAATTATAGTGTCAAACTGGGAAATAGAATACCTAGATTTTCACATTATATATATATAGTGTCAATCCATGTTCAACCCTATCAACTCTTAAACATATTAAAAACTCATATGCTTAAAGACTTCAAACACGCTACAGGTTTCAATATTGAAATTTCTCCTAACACCTTTTCACATAAATGATATAGAATATATACAAGGTGTATTGCTTCTATATCATTTATGTGAAAAGGTGTTAGGAGAAATTTCAATATTGAAACCTGTAGCGTGTTTGAAGTCTTTAAGCATATGAGTTTTTAATATGTTTAAGAGTTGATAGGGTTGAACATGGATTGACACTTATGTTAATATAGTGTATTGAGTATAGGAAGTTTAAATTTTTTTATAGATTGTGTAAGGGTTGTATATTATATATATACAAGGTGTATTGCTTTTATATCATTTATGTTAAAAGGTGTTAGGAGAAATTTCAATATTGAAACATGTAGCGTGTTTGAAGTCTTTAAGCATATGAGTTTTTAATATGTTTAAGAGTTGATAGGGCTGAACATGGATTGACACTTATGTTAATATAGTGTGTTGAATATAGGAAGTTTAAATGTTTTTATAGATTGTGTAAGGGTTGTATATTATACAGTTTAAAATGAATTTATATAAGATGTCGATTTGATTTATTTGATACTTATGAAAACCTACAGCAAGTTAAAAGAGAAAAATATTGACATGAATAGTCCATTGATTATATTACTCTACCTATTAATAATGCGAGTTAATGTATAACAGGGTAATTGATTTGGAATGGATTTTATCATAATTGAATTATGTTTTTAATATTGGAATAAGGAATCAAAACAAATTTTTTTTGGAAATGTTGAGACCCTATGTTAGATCTAGATTGTTATTTCATGAAAATTTAAATGGTTTGTTAGAATCACATGAATTTCCATAAGAAAAATAGAAATTATTGTTAGTGTGATGGGATAGTACTTGTATATGTGAACATATATATTATATGGTACATAGTATGCATGTATGTGACAAGGTGCTTAAATATATGAAATATATCTATATGAGGACTTAGGCTATCATAGCACATATATAGCATAGTATGCATGTATGTTATTATTAACTATTAAAATAAGTCATAGAATGTTGAGGGATAGGACACCATAATTATATGCATACAACCTCCTAAAAGTATAACAAGTTGTATAAATGAAAGATTATATTTTTGTTTATAAGATGTTTGATCGTTGAAATTATTATGACTGGTTGTTTGTAATTAAGTAATGTGTACATAAAAATAATGGACTATGATATTGTTGTTTGTCATTGAATGTACTATGTTTGAATCTACTTATGGAAATTGAAAACATGTAGTCTAAATATATATTATACCCGATTGGTGTAAACTATACTTGTTATGCTTATTATTTATGTGATGAATAATAAAGTTGAGTTTCATTGCATACATTTGATGGAATAAATGTATGTATTTTGATTATTCCTTTATATAGCATGTTTTATGCCTGCTAATAAGAAGTAATTTTTATGAATCCACTGGTTATATAATATATTAAATAAATCTCATATTTTTTTTACTAATTAAGTATTGAGATGGACTTTACTTGCTTACTTAGCATTACTAATATCAGATGAAGGTAATCGGATCAAGTGGTGTGTATGAATTTAACTGATCTTAGAGATCAATAACTATTGAAAACTTTGGCTAAATTAATTTTTAGTTAAACATTATCATTTTATATGTATGAATTACATGTTTATGCAATATCATGTTAGAACATATTTATCTATGGTACACATCATGTATTAGAAATCTTATAGCACATAGGTATTAGTTTGTCTCTCTGTATTCATGCACCGTCACTATGTACCCATTCATAAGGGAGAGTCATTCCCTAATGGAGGATTATACAAGGGATTGATGGTTTGTGGTTGGTGTGGAAAAGTTTTTGGATGATGCTTTCCCTCGCCATAGTAGTACTTATTTGGAGACTATACTTGAGATTACCATAGATACTAGAGTTTGGGAAATTCATGCTTTGTGGAGCCTTGTATCTTTTATTGTATTTATTATTCAAACATTATGATAGTTGGAAATGTAATTAATTACTCATTATAAATCGATATCAGTGGTTGTATTATTATACCAGTCATGGCTAAAAATCTATAATTACTTTTTATATTCAGTTATGTTTTGTTTTATATGATGCTAGTCATTAGTAACAGGTAGATGTTACATGTTTATTTTATAGTTAACATACTTAGTGTGTTATACTTGGGTCACTAATTATATTATTTTGGTGAAATCTAATGAAATAAAACGTAGATTTAGATTTTAAAAAAATATTACACTATTCCAAGAAAATCTCAATGGGGATGTTATATGTAGTATCAGAGTTATGGCTTGAACTCTAAGACGTAATGTTCTATTTACCATAAAAGAGAATGGTGTGAGCTATAATATCCACTAAGGATCCATCAGATGGAAATAATAAAAACCCTATGTTTGATCCTAACCAATTTTCCACTGAGCAAGAAACAAAGTTGGATCAGATTCTTGTAGCCATGAATGAGACTAGGGACCAAATTGTAGCCCTGGAGAAAGAAATTCATTGACATGAAGAGGAAGCTAATCAGGGTGTGCCTAAAGGTCATTTTGATGAGTAGGAAATACCTCTAGAGCAAAGACATGATGAAGTGCCTCAAGATGTGAGAACAAGTATAGTCATGAAATTGGCTAGAGATATGAAAAAGGTGAAACCACCTACGTTTGATGGAACCATTATGGGAGACAAAGTTGAAGCATTGTTGAATGAGATGGAGAAGTATTTTGAGATATGAAACTACTCTGAAGTCACTAAATTAGTTTAGAGATCTTACCAGTTGGCTAGTGAAGCAACTACATGGTGGTCCAATAAGAAATTAAAAATGAATCTTAACTCGACCACCACTACATGGGAGTAGATTGTGACATTATTCAAATCATGGTGGCTTCCATGGTTATATTTTGACCAAAAGCTTACATATTTTTAAAATCTTAAGCAAAAAAACTTATCAATGAATGAGTACTGGGAATAGTTCACCAAACTTCATAAATATGTACCTCAGTGTCAAGCTAATGAGAGGTTCAAAATTAGGAAGTTCATTATGGGATTAAAACCCCAAATTGGTGGAGAGGTGGACATTCATGGGCCATATACCATAGACTAGGTGTTTGAGAAGGTAGTCAAGCAGGAACAGAAGTTGAAATCTCTTGCTTAGGTCAAGAATAGATTTAAGAAAAAGTTTGAAAGTTCCAAGCCAACTTTCAAATAAGAGAATTGGAAGTAGAGGAGTGGATATTCCAAGAGTCAATTCAAGAGTTAGAATACTATATTAAACAATGGTTCAAGTAATAGGAAACTGGGTAATGGTTTTAAGGATGATTTTAACGAAAACCAACAGTTTGATAGGAAGGGACCACCTAGAGTTTACTTCATTTATGGAGGTGACCATTGTGCTCGTGAGTATACCCAAGATAATTCAAGGAACAAAGGTTCTACTCCTCAGCAAGGAACATTTTAACAATAGATTCAAGCGGTAGTTGACAATCAACAAGCCAAATTCCATTCTTTACCCATAGAACTGTCAAGTATTTTATTTGAACATCCATTTTCTATTTTGATAGATATAGGGGCTACAAATGTTTTATAGCTCCTAGAATACTAAATAAGTTATCTAAAATATCTAGAGTAATGGAAAATGCATGGTTGGTACAATATGAGAATGAGTCAAAGGTCAAAGTTGACAAGTGTTTAATTGAAGCAGATATTACGTTGCCTGAATTCACAATTGTGGTGGATCTTTATGTAACATTGTTAGGGTCACATGATGTGATCCTAAGAGTCAATTGGCTTGTGAAGCATAAATCCAAGGTTGACTGATATCTGAGTAAGTTTGAGTATGTAGATGATTTTGGAAATCAGCGACAAATTCAAGGTGAGAAAAGAGAGTTGAGGATTAGGCAGATTTTTGCAATGCAACTCAAAAAGGCTTAAGAAAAAGAATGTCAAGCATTTATCATCAAAATAAATGAAATGGAGGGCTCTAAGGAACCATCCCTTGAAGATTATCCATTCCTTAATAATTTCATGATGTGTTTCTAAAGGAAATGTCAGGATTGTCTCCTAAATATGAATTTGATTTCTCTATCGATACCATACCTAGATCGAAACCATAGTCTAAAGCACCATACAAGATGATAACCACTGAATTAGTTAAATTGAAGGCTCAACTCCAAAAATTTTTTTAAAAAGATTTATCAGGCCAAGTGTGTCGGGTGCACCAATTATCTTCATGAATAAGAAGGATGGTACTCTTCAATTTTGTATTGATTATAGAATGTTGAATAAAGCAACTATCAAAAATAGCTATCTATTACCTTGTATAGATGATCTTTTCAATCAAATATGAGGGGTATTGATCTTTTCTATGATTGATCTTAGAGTAAGATATCATCAGGTTAGGATTAAAGATGATTATATTTCAAAGATAGCGTTTAGAACTCAATATAGGCACTATGAGTTCATAGTGTTACCATTTGGGTTGATAAATGCTTCGGCAACAATTATGAATCTCATGAACAATGTGTTCAGAGATTATCTAGATCATTTTGTTTTGGTTTTTATAGATGGCATTATTATATATTCTAAAGATGAAGAATAGCATTTTCAACATATGCAATTGGTTTTGCAATGTTTGTGGAAGCATACTATGTGACTTTTTTTTTTTTATAAAGTTAAAAAGAAAAGTTTTAATGGCCCCTAGATTTTATATAAAGTTAATTAAAATAACAATAGATTAAATTAAACATAATTTCTATCAGAATCTTCAAGATAATTAGGTTAAATTTGTAAAATAAAATATTTAAAAATATCATCGAAAAATTTGTAAAAAGTCAACAAAATAATTAGATTCAACATAAAATTAGTATAGGAGCAAAAGGATGATCAACAAGCACCAAGATGCTAATTACAATCCTGATTGCAACCAATAGAAGGGATCAAAAAAATATCCAATGGTCAAAATCAATCTTCTTCCTCAGTGGGAGAGAAGACCTTCCATTGTCCATTGAGTTCCATCCTTAACCATTTATTTTGCTTTCGCTCTCAGCTTTTCCATGCCTATCTTATGCCCTTTCTTTTTTACCATAATGTCCATAGGCGCTTTGAGTTTTGCCCAAGAGGGTTGAGGAAGGGAAATCACTGGAACTAATAGAGGAGTAGGATTTAAAAGCTCAACCTGAAATACTTCCATCTTTTGACTAACCTCCATTGTGGGGAAGGGTCCCCAATCAAGCATAGAGGGTTGGAGTTCTTGAAAGATAGTAGAAAATGTCATGATTATGCCATAAGAACTCATGATACAAAGCCTCATCTTTCTTTTTTCTAAACCAACTGAACATGAGGAGCTGAACACTGAAGCTCTTAAAAGAACACCTTGTAGCTCGATGTTTGATTTGATGGCACCAAAAACATCTGAAAAGAAGACCCTCAAAATTGAGAAACTGAATCTACGAACCTTGGGACGACCATAACCTAATTAAATAGCAAAAGAGTTCGATAGATCAATAATCACATCGGCTCTCACAAATGTTTTTTCCACATCCCTCGTCCAATTTCAAAAAAAAACTAATCCTAACGATCAACATTACAATATCCTCTTCTTTTCTTAGAATCAAAAAAATATGACGAAATATTGAAAACCCTATCCTATTAAAATTTTGATTTTCTTAGAAATTTGTACTTAAAATTTTGCTTATGGACAAAAATTCAAAAACTATTTACCTTCGTGATTAAGTGAGGATCTGGTCCATGGAAGGGGCTTGGCCTCGTTTTTTCAATAGAATAAAATGAATGTGTTTTTGTAAAATAAGAGCTCCATAATTATCAGCAGCAAGAGACTTTCATTTATTGTGGGAGAAAAGAAGGTGAAAGTTTTCCTTTAAATTTAAAAAAAACTAAAACAAAATAATAAAATAAATCTATAAAATCACTCCACCAAGGAAAAGTAGTTCTAATTATTTTTTTTTTGTAACAACCTCTGTGTAGATATTTTAATAGGCGCCTCCATATGTTTAACATGTTTCGTTTGAGATGAGAGACCCGAGTCCAACCACCATGTCCCCCTAACCTGAAACTTCAGGAGAAACCCTTTTCTTCTCAGGACCACCTGCAAGCTCCAGGTATCATGGAGGGTCCAAGTGTTGAAAAAATAATTTAAGTGGTACACAAGGTTCCGCTGTTGGGTACGTGTAGAATTTATAGATTGGGGGGCATGGCGACCGACGTACACAAGAGCAGCCATTTACAGGGCCGCGTGGCCATCGTGACTGGCGCCTCCAGAGGAATCGGCAGAGAAATCGCCCTTCATCTGGCTGCCAAAGGCGCCAAAATCGTTATCAACTACGTTGCAAATCGGGAAAAAGCAGAACAAGTCGCCTCCATAATCAACAATATTTCATCTGAAGACGATGGCGTAAAAGCCATAACCGTCAAGGCCGACGTTTCCAAAGCTTCGGAGGTGACCCGACTTTTTGACGAGGCGGAACAAGCCTTTGGAGTTCCAGTCCACATTCTCGTAAACAACGCCGGTTTGCTCGACTCTAAATACCTCACCCTTGCCCACACCTCTGAAGAAACCTGGGACTCCACCTTCTATCTCAACTGCAAAGGGGCCTTCCTCTGCTGCAGGGAAGCCGCCAACAGGCTCGTCAAAGGCGGCGGGGGCCGCATCATAAACATAACCACCTCGGTGGTGGCGTCGTTGCCTGTGGGATATGGAGCGTATGCGGCCAGTAAGGCTGCTGTGGAGACCATGACCAAAATATTGGCCAGGGAACTGAGGGGTACCAAAATCACTGCAAATTGCGTGGCGCCGGCGGCCGTGGCCACCGATATGTTCTTCGCCGGTAAGAGCGACGCCATGGTTGCGGCCGCCACAGAGAAGTCTCCCTTTGAACGCCTAGGGGAGGTGCGCGATGTGGCTCCTGTCGTGGTCTTCCTGGCGAGCGATGAAGGCGACTGGGTTAATGCTCAGGTCGTTCGGGTTAACGGTGGCTCAATTTGAAGGTCATATATCCGCTAAGGTTAGTGTTCTGATGATATCGTTTAAATCGTGTATTGTAAGAGTGAAGTATTATGTAACTAATTTTTCTACGCAAAAGTTTGGAAATACTCTCCGGTGTCTATCAGGAAACCCTGTGAATCTGATTTAGGGTTTTTTAGTTCTATGGGGACGCTTTCGCACCCTTCATTCCCTGCTTCGTTTTCGAATGCAAATTATTTTCAGATTAAGGCCGAGCTTTGCTGTACATATGTAAATGCGTCTACGGTTTTATGGTTGCCTTGTTTGTATTTATGGATCATGTATTTGGTTATTTAAAGTGATATATTAATTATAGAAAGGGTTGTACTCCAATTAGTGACTATGATGATTGTTTATATTTATCCACAAATCTAATGATGGTTGTTTACATCTATCAATCAAGGTATAAATCCCTATAAATATTCTATACGAAGAGTCAAGCGGTTAAAGGTTAGAATCGCACCTTCGTGATTTTGACACTGTGAAGTTAAAAGAGCTCACTCATTTAGATTTATGTTTATTCAGTATTGTAAATCTACTGTATATTTATTTTTGAATATGACAGAGATGCAAATATTTTATGTAATTCAGTGATTCTATAGGCATACAATAGAAAAAAGTGATATGTTATTAGGCATTGCTATAATTTTTGTAATACAACTTGCAAGCTGAGAGGTAATGTTTGGAGATATGCGATGTATTCATTGCTGGTGTTCTTATTTTCTTTCCCCTTTTGAACCTATATCTTTAAATCTCTGTTTTGGGAATTGCTTTGAAAACCACCGACCTTGTCCTCTACTGCGTACAGCATTTGATAATATGGCATGTGCCTTAGGTTCTTAGTGCATTATGCCTTCGAGTTTGAACAATTGAAAATCCTTGACATAGCCCTTGTAATTTTACAATTTCTGCATTCATAAATTAAAAAATGTGTAGTTTGTAACGTGTCAATTTTAAGGTGTGCATGCCATAGCAGCGTTTTTATTTAAACATTAACATTGTTTTGCAATACCAACAGTCTAAGCTTTCAGTGAAGTACAGTACGAGTAATGACACTAATGGTGCATTGCAACAAACAATATAAATGATCAAACACTGAATGGGGCCCTTGACTATGCTTGTGGAATTAACGGTGCAGACTGCACTGAAATACAACAGCAAGGGGTTGGCTTTTAGCCTGATAATGTGTAGTCTCGTGTCTTATTTTCTTTTAGCAACGATTATATGAAGAATGGGATGCTTCCTGGGATTTAAGACTTTGGTGGTGGGGCAGCCCCTACCACTCTGAATTTCATTGAGTTAAAATGATTTGTTTTTACTGTATCAGTGATGGATTTTGAAGCTTTTATAGCATATAAGTAAGGGGGATGCTGTTTTTCAGTATTTGCATCCACTTTTAATCTTGCTCAGAGTTGAACAAAAAGTTCCTCTCTGTATTATCTGCACCAGATCGCCAAAACAAAATCTTTGCCCCCTTACTAGAAAGGAAATATATAAACAAAGAGCGTTCCTGCAGGACCTATGGTCCTAATGGGCTATAACCGGCATTTTAACCGTACCAATCAGTTTGTTTTATAGGCACCTAGCTTTTTTGTTCCAACTTTTGGACCTTAATGGTTTTGTGCCAAGAAATTTAATAGTAAGCAGTTACCCTTTATCAAAATGTAAAAATCTTACCCTGAGCAATAGGATCATGTAGATGAACCTAAGGATTTTTTTCCCGGGCGCTAAGAAAAAGCACTTTTCCCTTGTGAATGAATATCTCCCATGGATAAGCATATCGCTGATTCTCCCGCCAACATCTGGGCATGCTATGCTGTTTTTCATAGATTTCATCTGCTGTAAGAACTCTGTTCAAGTCTTTCCCTAATAAAAAGGGATCTTCAGAATTATTTACGATGGATGTGTGCATGAAACTTCTTTTTGGATACTATTAAATTTCAATTGTATACTGATAGTTTGCAAATAACAGTCTCGAAGGTGGGAAATTGGGAATTTAGGTTTTCTAAACATCATTCTTCTAACAATGAACTCGGAGATCCTTAGATTTTCTTTAATTTTACTGAATAATATCCTCTGTTATCTGAAAACTTGTCCTTTTCCTTGCGTTTTGCATTTCACTGGCTGGGAAACCCGAAACCCTTTGGAAACCTGTTTTTTTTTTTTTTAAATATTTTGTTTTTTCATATGTAAGTACCAAATTATATAACTAAATTTATATGTTTTACTTCTGATTTATGTTATAACTAAATAACTACATAAATGATTTCTTTGGAAACCTGTTTTTATTTTTTATTTATTTTTTAAATATTTTGTTTTTCATATACAAGTACCAAATTATACAACTAAATTTATATGTTTTACTTTTGATGTATGTTATAACTATATTAATGATTTTTAATTTTTTTTTAATGAGTTAAACATGATCAAAGTAAATTTATATGTTTTACTTTTGATATATGTTATAACTATATTAGTGATTTTTAATGAGTTAAACATGATCAATGTCTGCAAGCAGCAAGCGCCTTGTGAGATTTGAACATGGGGGGTTGGAGCGCTCAGAACGCTTTTTTCCAACTCATTTGCATATCGTCGACTAAATTTATGAATAATTATGATACTAATATTACATAATTTTTTTTGGTTACATTCTGTTCATATAAATACACGTTATTTCTATATACATGCACATTTCTTATATGCAAGGCAATACTTTCTTGCCTTTCTCATTTCTGGTAACATAAATAATGTCTCAACCTTCGTGTGTGTTTTTATATTATAATAATGCGGGTCAATAACAGGCTTACAAACATATGAGAGTCCAGAGCACCAAAAACATCACACTCCATCAGGTCAGATGCAACATTTATGCCTTTATCTAGTGTCATAATTATATCCTTGGTCGTAAAAGTCGGTGAAAGGATTAAATAATCAACCTTACTCATTGTAATACTATTAGCTAGTTGTAAAAAAAGTTGACGTCTACTACTAAGGGAGTCTTCTCTAACGTTTAGTTCTACCTTGGAAGGCTGGAGCTATTTTATATGAGCATACAATGATACAATCTTGCCATTGATTTATGTCTTTTCATTGCTTGATATGTAAACACTTGGACAACTTTTGGTTGAAGTTTCAGATTTTAAATTTTCCAACATAAATAGAGTTGCTTTGAAATCTGGGTCTTAATTTTGCAATTTTATACCTCCTTTCACCACTTCTTAGGTTGGTATGGAATCATTGATTTAAGGTTTTTGCATTTTTATAGCTCTTTAATCAAGAATATAGCTCCTTTCACCACTTCTAGGTTGGTATGGAATCATTGATCTAAGGTTTTTGCATTTTTATAGCTCCTTTCCCTTCTTGGTTAGTATGGAATCATTGATCTAAGGTTTATGCGTTTGCTTTTTGTAAAATATTTTTATTTTATTATATACTCACCATTGTTCCTTTTTCTTTGCTTGGGATGACTCAAAATTTTCTTTTTATATTTCCACAAAATTTGTCATTATTGATGCAAGAGCATTTAGGTTGACGATCAATCTTGCATCAACCAATAATAAAGGAGTGGGTTCATGTGCACGCTTGTGTTTATGTGACTTGTTGACTATGACGACTGATGCACACGTGGAGGAAGATCAACAACAATTCAAAGAATATAGTCAAGAATCAAACATGTTGAAAATGAAGGACGATACGGTTTGAATCATCTTGAGAGGTCAAATGATCTCTTTTTGGGGTGGTGACCAAATGGTCACTTAATATAATTGTATGTCTATTCTCTAGTGGTTATGTAATTACTATTTTGTGGTAATTAATTGTTTCATCGGTGGTGAGAGCATGTGTAAAGTAACTGTCTAAAATTGAAAAACATGGTGTGGACCATTTTCCAATATAGAGGGAGTTTGTATAAACTTGCAGGATGTCAATCTCAAGTAGGCAATATTTATATCAGTTTTGGAATGAGAGTTAAGAGTTCGCTGGGAGGATGGGCAAGTTAGGTTAGAGAGTTCCGACTTTAGGAGATTAGATTGAAGAGAATTTGAGTTTAGTTTAAGAGAGAAGCAAAGCCAAATGCTTGCAATAGTGTTGTATGTTCATGAAAGCTGTAGTCATTGATCAAGTGTATTGTCTTCTTCATAGTCAATATGGGAAGGGTGGGCATATGTGTAAATCTTATTAATACCATTGATCATTAATTAACAAGTGTTTTGGATTTTATTTTAAGGTTGTCTTTGTGTGTGTCCTTGAGAGAGTGAGTGTAACACATATTGTGGAGTAAGACGACTATTCACTTGGCAACCTCATTGTCATTGGCATCCATTGGTATTAGAGCAATGTTTGCCTTTGTTGGGTTGAGTGGGTGTAAGGCTATTGTTGAGTCAACTTGTAGGATGTGAAGGAGAACCCTGTATTGTTGGAAAATATGGCACACACAGGAAATCCTCTTAGAGAAGGCAAAGATGTTGAAAAGAATCAAACTAAGATTAGATACAACAAAGACCACATAGAAGAGGAATTATTGTTCTTGATGTGAGTGATGGAGGAGGAGAATCTCAAGATTTAAGTGGAAGAGATGGTGGATGAACTTGAAGATAGATTTTTTGAAGCTATTGCGGAGATGGGAAGCAACCCTGAGTTGGACACTCCTTGTTATGGGAGAATTTTCAATGTTGAGGAGCTTATAGATTAGATCACAAAGATGGAGAAATATTTTGACTCATTTAAGAGAAGTTTTTCTCCATCAAGCATAAATGACAAACATCCTTGTGGTGGGATCACGTGTTGTTGAAAAAGGAGAGAAGAGGCAAAGATCAAATCAGAACTTTGGATATAATGGTTAGAAAGGTAGGTAAGTGCACCAAGATGGGGGCCCAAAAAGATGACAATTTGCATAGAAAAATCGTAAAATCACAATGTGTATGCAGTTAGATCACATGCTTACACATTCGGGGTTGGAATTCACCAAATCTAAATGCACACATGTTATGCACTCTAAAACATGAATGTGTCATGCATTTTAAAATGCACACGTTTCTGAAAAAAAATTATATTAAACACGTCTTTTTCTTCTTTTGAAAACATTCCTTATTCTACACTCTTCTCATTTGAAACTTCCATCATCATTTTTGAACCTATTATTAATCATTTGAGTTGACATTGTCAATTATCAACCTTTTGAAGTTGATATCAGTCCTTACTTTAATTTTGAATTGTTTGAGGGTTTTATTGTCAATTTGCCTCAGTATTCAAGGTTTTTTAATGGTCCCATCTATGCTCTACTATAATCCACAATTGAACATTAAGTGTTGTAATGACGTAGAGAAAAATAGGGAACACAATTGAGTAAATGGAAGCCAAAAAGGAGAGACAAAGGCAATAAGTGTGTAGACTTTGTGGTACAAATGCTCAAAATTCACGAGAAGGTACAAGTACGTCTATTATATCAAATGACGTGATTGTTGAAGCCTAATCAAAATCACCACTTGTATAGTGAATAATGGAATAGTGAATGATAGAATAGAGATTGATGGAGTAGTGAGTGATGCAATAGTGAATTATAGAATAGAGATTGATGGAGTAGTGAATGATGCAAATAGTGAATTATAGAATAGAGAATGATGGAGTAGTGAATGATATAATAGGGAATCAAATTCATACCAAATTCAAACCGAATTTTAATATTAGTTCAAGTTCGAATTTAAATGTAAATGATTCAAATTCAAATTATAGTGCAAATTATTGTACTATAAATTTTTATTAATAAAGGTACATTTTTCAATTTAAAAAAAAATTAAGTGCAAATTGTGCAAGTCGCAATTTTCAATTTTCACAATTTGATGATGGTGTATCCTCTAATAGTGGTATGCCAAATAGGGAGAAGACCACCTGAGATTTTACGTAGAACACCTAGATACTTAATTGAAATTCACAATTTTTTTTTTGAATCCAGTCCCTAATAAAGTGTGTGATTGTACTACAATGAGACAAGCTTGATGAGTATTTTCATGTTTTAACATCCTACACCCAAAGATGTCAATTTTTTGTTTAAATGGTGAAAATGCAAAAGTATAGACCTATTATGAACACATTGGGACTTGGAACATCAAACATTGAAGGCCAAAACAAATCCATTGCCCAAAATCCACACGATGTATATCATGCTATTGGTGAGACCTCATGTAACAAAGAAAGTAATGCTACCCAGCATGTAATTACAACAACTATAGTAAGTAGGCAAACTTATAAAGACCATTTAGTTTGGCAAACAAGTAGAACACTGAACATAAATAGAAAAACACTAATGAAATCAGGGTGTAGACATTAAAGCCATGATGATTTTAATGGCAATGACTTATGGGCATTCTTTGGTAGATTTTTGTGAAAATACAAAGTGTTAGTAGATGTAAAAGAAATGTTTGTGCAAATTTGGAAAGATAACACATGTGGCACCTAATTAAAGAGACATTGAGAAAAAGAAAATGTAGTCGAAACTGAATCAGATCCGAAACACTTTTTGCACATGACCTAGACATAATTGTATTCACAATATTTAGATAAATTTCCATAAACAAAGAAAGTAAGGTTTTTCGAGATGGCCAAGCGTTTCTATGTCAAAATTAATCACACGTGCACCACTTCTTGTTGTAGGATACATGTTTTCAGCCATGTATGTTCTATTTTGCATATTGATGTTTATTGTGTGTGGTGGAAGTTCCACCTAGATCATTATTGTGTATGGTGGAAGTTCCACCCAAATCAACAAGAGATTGTATTGCCATTGTTTTTTGTGAAATAACCAATAGGCAAAAAATTTCAAGAAACCATGTTTAGATGGAACATGCAATCGCTGTAGTGGATTGAAAGGGTTGAGTAAATACATTCTTGAGGATTGTGCACATGAAATTGGAAAGAAACTAGTTTCACTTAGAAAATACAAGTCAGTGACATACAAAGTAAAAATGGTGTGAGCTAGTTACCAAAGAAATACTTATTTTAGAACTTATGGTCAAAATTAGGGATAAATCGGTGTACGAGTATACAAGACACACACAAACCTAACTGGTTAGATGGTTAATTCACTAAATTCAAGGATGCATTCCCTCTTGGTATCATTGTTTTAGTTATAGATTTTGCAGAGAAATACAAACTGCAATGATAATATGAGGTTCAGTTATAGTATTGCAATTCACTACAACTTGCCATTTTGTGCAATAGCATTAATGTATGGACCTCATAACACATGAAAATAGAGAGATTTTGAGGGAATATCATTTCTGTATTAGCGATAATCGATTTCATTCTACAGAGTTCGTTCAAGGATGTTTTAATATGTTTAATGCTAATTTGAGTGAAATAAATATTATTTTCAATCAACATTACGTATGGTTAGACAATTGTAAATTGTAGTTTAAAAACTCATAGATGTTCTATTGGTTGAGCAAGATGTAGGTGAAAAGTGGTGTACAACATATGTGGAGTTTCATTGAAGCTGGGCATGGAAAAGGGGAGCACAACGGTGTAGGAGCATGTGTTAAAACAATCCTAACAAGAGAGGAATTGAATTTCAACAATGGTGCTAAATTGACATGCAACAACGATTGTTGAATAGGGTAATAAAGTAATGTGTCATGATGCACAAAATAACTGTAATGTTCGTATATTTTTCTCGCTGAGGGAGGAAGCACACTTGTAAAAGTATGAATATTATTACTTGATAACATGATCATGTGAGTTCTACTCATTTCATATTCAAATATAGGTTCGTGGGTAATTCATATGAGACACGTGTCATGATTTTGTTCTCATGTGTGGACTTTGTTTGGAATGAGTGTAATTCAAAATAATGGGTTGACGAATGGTCATGTAGACCTCTAAGTCTTATGGATACATATCAACTTCCAAATAACACTAAAAATTGTTGAAATGACATTGTCAATTGACTCTGATTATGTATCAAATATAGTGGAACCAGGGACGAGATATATCATATATATTTTTTGGTACTTTCTATATTCATGCATATTGAATAACATGTTTTTATACATCAACATAGGGCACATGTATGTAGTTATTGTTGATCAAAATAATGATGAAATAAAAAACTACTACTTGTGTCGTCGTGTAGAGGTAAAAAAAATGAGTTTCCAAGTCAGAGATGGGAAAAACATTGACAATCCCACATGGTCAGTGGTGGTTAGTGGAACTTGGATTCGAAGATACCCTATAAAAAAACTTTGATGTTTGGTGGTTTGAAGACTTTGAAACAAACAGGTAGATTCTTTGAAACAAATAAGAAGATTCTTCACTATTCAAATCTTGTTGCTACAAATGTTCAATTGATCAAATTCAAGGGCAAGCCGTATAAAAAATTTTTGTGGAAGGTTTGTGAGTTAGATCATGAAGTGATTCTTGATACGCTACATATTCGAGCTGACACTATAGGTTCGTTGGATTGAAGGTATGTACATGCATATCCAAAGCATTATTTTTATTTTCAGATTTTAAAATTAAGTTTTTTTAGTTAAATCTAGTTTCAGATATTTTTTCAAGTTTGTATATGCAATTACTAACATATTTGTTATAGGGTAGTCGTGTCAAAAAAGTTTCCACCTTCACGCGGTTGGTGTTGTTAGTAGAAGGCTTAATGTTCTCGAAGTGAAAAAAATCTTAAATGAGGAAAAAACTTATCATTGACATGTGAGTTTTGAATGGAGTGCCCAATCGAGTAACAAAGGATGGGAAAAAAAACATAAGATCAAATTTCATTCCCTCTTCCTACACCCCCAATACTCAAAACTTGCACACTATTAGAGGTGTCTCTTAAGAGAATGTTGTCATTATTTAGTAAAAAACACTACAAACATTGACACATTGTTGTAAAAAAGACAATGAAATTTGACACGCCATTACATAGAAACCATGAGGGATAAATAAAAACTATAAAATCCTATGGTTGAATGTGTGAGTTGTCTACATATCCCCGGATTTCACTTTTCCACTCCAAACGAGGTGAAAATGGTGGCCTCTTTTCACTCACAATGAAATGTTGTTTAAGTGAACAAAAGTTGTTTTGTGGAATGAACAACTTTAGAACTAAGTGCTTAATTGATGAATTGAAATCACGGTCACATTTGGATGGGCGAAAAAACATAAGAACCTTTGTCCACTCCCTTAACGCCCTTGACACTTCCAACCTACACGCCACATAATGTATCTCTTAAGAGAAACTTGACAGTCCTTAGGCAAAAAAGATAAAAAACTTTGTTATGTTGTTGCACACAAACCATGAGGGATAAATAAAAATGGTAAAATTCTATGGTTGCACGTGCATTTCATCTACATATCCATCAAATTTTGCTTTCGGAAAATGGCATCATTTTTCTCTCTCATCCAAATGTTGCTTAAGTGAGCCAAAGTTGCTCTATAGAACGATCAACTTTTGAACGAAGCACCTAATTGAAAACCAGACATCGCGGTCATGTTTGGATGGGTGCAAAAACCTAAGAACAACTTTTATCACTCCTTGAATGCCGTTGACATTCCCAACCTGCCCCTTGTTGGACACATTTCTTAGGAGAAACTTAAAAGTGCTTAGGCAAAAAAGAAAACAAAATTGGACATGACATTGCACACAGACCACGAGGACTAATTAAAAATCATAAAATTATACGGTTGTACATGTGATTCATCTACATATCCCTTGGATTTCAATTTCCTACTTTAGATGACGTGAAAATGAGGGCATGTTTTCTCTCACATCGAAATGTTGCTTGAGTGAGCAAAGTTATTCCATGGAATGAGAAGATTTTGAATGGAGTACCTAATCGATGAATATACATTGTAATCATGTCCGATTGGGTGGAAAAACATAAGACCAATCTTTGTCCACTTCCCAAATGCCCTTGACACTCCCAACCTAAACATCGTTGGATGTGTTTCTTAAGATAAATTTGACAGTGCTCAAGCAAAACAGACAACAAACTATGACTTGACGTTACACGCAAACTGTGAGGGATAAATACAAACTATAAAATTATATGGTTGCATGTGTGATTTTTCTACGTATCCTCAAATTTTGCATTCCTAGTTTAGATGAGGTGAAAATGGTGACATATTTTCTTTCACAATAAAATGTTGCTTAAGTGAACAAAAGTTATGTTGGGTTGTTTTAGTTGATTCCAACTCTGGTGCTAAAGTCTATTCCAATGAGCTAGCGTGTTGACCCTATCACATGAGATTTAGGTCTCATGTGCTCACCTAAAGTGCGTAGAAAAAGACCGATTCCTGAAGGTTTTGTAACACAGTAATATATGTTTATTCATACCTTTCTCTTTATGCAGTTTCACACAAGGATTATTTAACAACCCAAATATACTACTATGATCCTTCTAGTTCTAGATGTAATTATTAGTATTACTACATGGTTCACCATCATTGTCTAGCATTAGTGACTTAGAAAAGAAAAATATACCAATAACAAGAGACTAAGAAATAACTCATATCCAAGTCTAACACTTAGTGTATTCCATCATTCAAGACACAAATTGGCAAAATCTGAGATCTCCTATTAGATGCTTAATGAACCAAAATGTAAAGCTCCATCATCTATTCTTCAAAAGATTGCCCTTGCAAAAGATTACAACATGGGTATTTATACTTGTTTTGCCCTGACCAAGTGTTACAATTATAAATGTTAGGAGCGAATGACGCGTGGACTCTCAATAGACTGAGAGTCGTGGCACTTACAATAAGTTCTTCCTAAAGACCCCAGTCCCTGCGTCCCTAGATCCTCGCTCTATGCTATATACTGGTGGCCATGTGTTTCGTTCCTTACGATCTGGTGCAAAATATTCGATCAAAAAGGTCGAAGTGTCCCATATGAATCGCTCTCCTAACTGCTCCCACTTCCCATGCACTCCCTTAGTCTTCCGCTTTCGTCCCAAGTCCAATATTCTTGAGTTCTTCATGACTTGTTATCCTTTGATTGGGTTCTCT
Organism: Torreya grandis; assembly: GCA_037957365.1. Taxonomy (NCBI): domain Eukaryota; kingdom Viridiplantae; phylum Streptophyta; class Pinopsida; order Cupressales; family Taxaceae; genus Torreya; species Torreya grandis. The sequence continues at coordinate 610,732 of JARHVA010003671.1, read as the reverse complement.
TGCTCTAGTCCCTTTTAGGTTGTTATCCTCTTGCACCGTTATCCTCTTGCACCCAATAGGTTTCATGCCATGGTGCTTCTGTGCTTGGAAATCACGCGCCACGGTCTTCCCATGCCATGGTCCTTTTGTGTCGTGTCGATTCTGTGCCAAAATAGGACAACACTTAGTCAAAATTTTGGGGCCAACATCACCCCACACTATGCCCTTAGTCCGTCTCGAACTAAGTTGTGCTAGCATCTTCCAAAAATTTGGGCCCCTTTTGCTCGATTTCCTTTTTCAGATTGTCCCAATGAGACAATGCGTCGAGGACCTTCGCAGTTATTCCTTCAATGGCCTCTTTCGATACTTTCAACTCCTTAGGTTGGGTGGGAGTCTCGCTGGTATTTTTCCCCTATTCATCTAGGGCTGCGCTAGCATCCTTCTGGATGTCTTCTAGTGTGGAAACCTCCTTATCACCCAGTTCTCAAAGGGCTACAAAACTTGCATTTAGTTTTTGATGATGGTTATTAATGGTGTTCTCTGTCGTTTCTACGTCTCTAAACGCTTTCATGTGTTTGACACGGTCTTTTATTAAGAGTGCAACATCCGCTGACTCCTACCCTAGGACCTCTTCAAACTGAAGCTGAGCCTCCAAAACTTTATTAGGGCGCGCTAGGCACGTAAAAATGCCATCCAAAATGGGGATAACTTCCCCAATTATCTCTAAGGCACGTTTGCAGACATTAATGGTTGTGGTGAACTATTCAGCTATTTATATCCCCTCGTCTCTTAGCACGGGTCACTCGTATTTCTTGAGTAGTAGTTCAACCAGGGTCTCTAGCTTTCCAATGGCATCCCAGTCCAAAGGTACGATTTCTGCAAGTGCTAGATCTTCTTTCAAAATTATTTTACAAAGGGTTAGAACCCTTACTTTTGCCTCTGTGGCCTCTTAGAGATTTTGTTTCTTTGAAGCCACTTCTTTGACGAGCACTTGCTTCTCTATAAGCACTTTATTATACATGTTTACAACCTGGGCATGTTTTCTCTCTATTGTGCGTGCATCAAAATCTGACAAAATGCTCTGGTGCATTATTTCCATGCCAAGTTTCAAAAATGCAACGCTTGTTATTAGTGGGGTGAGCTTTTGTGTATCAACCCTCATTGATTTTGACAGAGTTGGAGCACTGGGCCTAAAGAGATGCTATCCAGTGAGAGCTTAAACTTGCACTCCTCATTGTACATTTTGCGCAAGGACACTTGCTTCCTGGTTTCAGGAGTCGCTTCTTTGGGATGGAAATGCGGCCAAAGATAGTCTTTTTCCCTCTACGTCGAATGTTCTCATGTAGTTGTCATCATTCTTTCATGTTTTTGCCCTCCTGACTCGATCGGTTCCTTTCCCTTACTGGGGTCTCATTCAAGCTCGGCCTCCTCAAGGTCACCAATGGCCATCTCACTATCTTCCTCACCATCCTCCTCATTATAACTTGTTTTAGCATCAAGTAGGGAATCACCGGATGTGTCCTTCTTCTGCACTAGGGAGGGACTTTTCTTGGAATCCGATCTTGAGCTATAGATCTACACCTGAGGAGACTCTTGTTGGGGTACTTGTCTTGGAGGCTATTGTGGGGTAGTTCTTGTGGTAGTGGTACTTGGGGGAGATGGTGGTGGGGTGGAGAAAGTGGAGGAGAAAGGGGAGGAGTAGGTTGAGGGGATGAAGGGTCGGCAATAGATGATGCGGAGGTGTAGAGTGAGAAGGGGATGGAGATGGATGAGGTGGTGAAGGTGAAGGGTGAGGTGGAGGTGGAGGAGGCATGGAGGGCTACACCTATACCTTCCTTTGCCTCTTTTGGGGGCCTTGTTGCCCACTTGAACATGCACCCATATCTGGTCGCTTCTTCTTTAGCTGCGGTGCTTTGGGGAGTCTTTCTTTAGGGTCTCCACCTTGTGGGTTTTTGTGAGGGCGAAGCATGTAGAAAAACTTATGAGGTTGATGCCCAATCAAAGTCTACTTGACCTATATGTCAGTCAATTCCATCTCTAACCTCTCCACATAGACCTTCTTGTTTGGGTATACATAAATTTTTTGGAGGGTGTGAAGCTCTGCATCAATCCTCTATGTCTGTAAAATGATATGTTGTGCATCATATATCTGATTGATGGAGTCTATGAAGTACCGCACAGAGAGGCATAAGGTAACTTGAGCCATGCTGAAAGCTCTTTGGATGGATTCATGTGGATCTGGGCGAGGGAGAAATGTTGCTTTACAATGAACTGTCCCTAATCTACAGTCAGGGGAGGCAAGTCCTTTGGAATGCACCACTCATTTTTGAATGCCGTCTTCATCCCATAAAACCAATACCTCATCTTTATCTTGTATGAGGGGGTGATATGTTGGGGGCAAGTAAATGTCTTGTAACGCTTGGCAGGGGACTTGTGAGTGGGAGGGTACACCCACTTCAATGCATCCAAACTGTAGTCTGGCACTCCGATCTCATTGAAGACCATCAATAGGAGGATTAATCCCTAGGATAACATGTACTTGGACATCCAATGGGCCCTCTCCGCATCTTCAATTATTCTATGGACAAAGTATAGGGCCCAATTGTACTTTAGTCCCTATGAGATTTGGTGAGAAATATAAAGGTGTGCCATGTCCACCTCCATCTAGCAATCGGTCCCTCTGATCTTGGTGGAAATTATCCACGCTGTGAATCAAAGGGCAGGATCTTACAGGGTCTTAATGTGCATCATGTGCCCCTACTTTTGATACATTAGCATCGTGGTGGTCTTCTATATCTCCTCTGTGTTGGCCAAGTCATCAATCACACTCAACCCCGAGCACTATAGTCTCGTGACTTTGCTAATTCTCTCGGGGTTGATCTTCATGTTGTACCTAGCAAAATAGATATAGTCCTTGTGGACGCGCAAGAGGAGGAACTGTACTACCTTCGTAGGTTTACCAAAATATGGTAACTCAAAGAGTTGTAAGATTCATGTGGTGTCCAACTGATTCTTGATTGTTAAATCATAGATCACTTGATTTCTTGTATTGGTGGTCTTGACTTGGTAACGTTTGCGCATAGTTGTCATCTTTCTTTCATGTTCCTGCCCTTCTGACTCAGTCAGTTCCTTTCCCTTATTGGGGTCTCATTCAAGCTCGACCTCCTCATGGCCACCAATGGTCATCTCACTATCTTCCTCACTGTCCTCCTCATTATACCTTGTTTCAACATCAAGTAGGGAATCATCAGATGTGTCCTACACCGGGGAGGGAGTTTTCTTGGAATCTAATCCTAAGCTATAGATCTACACTTGAGGAGACTCTTGTTTGGGTACTTGTCTTGGAGGTTGTTGTGGGGTAGTTCTTGTGGTAGTGGTACTTGGGGGATATGGTGGTGGGGGCAGATAAAGTGGAGGAGAAAGGGGAAGAGTAGGCTAAGGGATGAAGGGTCAAGAATAGATGATGCAGAGGTGTAGAGTGAGAAGGGGATGGAGAAGTGTGGGGAGGGGATGGAGATGGACGAGGTGGTGAAGGTGAAGGGTGAGGTGGAGGAGGCGTGGAGGGATGGGAAGAAACAGGTTTGGAGAGCTACACCTCTACCTTCCTTTGTCTCTTTTGGGGGCCCTATTTCCCACTTGAACATGTGCCCACATCTAGTTGCTTCTTCTTTAGCTGCAGTGATTGGGGAGTATTTCTTTAGGGTCTCCACTTTATGGGTTTTTATGAGGGCGAAGCATGTACAACAACTTATGAGGTTGCTCCCTGATCAAAGTCTGCTTGACCTATATGTTAGTCAAGTCCATCTCTAACCTCTCCACATAGGCCTTCTCGTCTGGATATACATAAAATTTTTAGAGGGGGTGAAGCTCTGCATCAATCCTCTCTACCTACAAAATGATAGGTTGTGCGTCATATATCCGATTGATGAACTCTATGAAGTACCGTGTAGAGAAGGCATAAGGTAACTTGACCCATGCTGAAAGCTCTTTGGATAGATTCATGTGGATCCGTGTGAGGGAGAATGTTGTTTTACAACAAACTGTGCCTGATCTGTAGTCAGGGGAGGCCAGTCCTTCGAAATGCGCCACTCATTTTTGAATGTCGCCTTCATCCCATCAAAGCAATACCTCATCTTTATCTTGTATGAGGGGGTGATATGTTAGGGGCAAGTAAATGCCTTGTAACGCTTGGTAGGGGACTTGTGAGTAAGGGTACACCCACTTCAATGCACCCGAATTGTAGTCTGGCACTCCAATGTCATCGAAGACCATCAATAAGAGGATTACTCCCTAGGAGAACATGTACGTGGACGTCCAATTTTCCTCTCCGCATCTTCAATTATTCTATGGACAAAGTACAGGGCCCAATTGTACTTTAGTCCCCGTGAGATTTAATGAGCAATATAAAGGTGTGCCATGTCCACTTCCTTCCAGCAATCGGTCCCTCTGATCTTGGTGGAAATGATCCGCACTACAAATCGGAGGGCAGGTTCTTGCAGGTTCTTAATGTGCATCGCATGGCCCTGCTTTCGATACATTAGCATTGTGGTGGTCTTCTGTGTCTCCTCTATGTTGGCCAAGTCATCGATCACACTCAACCTCGAGCACTATAGTCTCGTGACTTTGCTAATTCTCTCGGGGGTGATCTTCATGTTGAACCTAGCTAAATAGATATAGTCCTCATGCATGCCCGAGAGAAGGAACTGTACTACCTTCATAGGTTTACCAAAATATGGCAACTCAAAGAGTTGGAAGATTCATGTGGTGCCCAACTGATTCTTGATTGTTAAATCATAGATCACTTGATTTTTTGTATTGGTGGTCTTGACCTGGTAGTCATTCTGGAGCTTGACCTCATTTCCTAGTTGGTTGTGGTTGTAATAAAAAATGGTGGATGTTGAGACTTTGGAGACCCAGTTCTCCATGTGCAATATCGAATCTGGGTATTGCATCTCTTCTATTAATAAAAAAGGAGGTGGAGATGCTTGGTGTTAGGTTGTGAAGCTAAAAGCTTCACCAGGATGCAAACATGAGAAGTTACGGAGGTTGCGGAGAGTTGTTGAATGCATTGTAGGGAAACCGGCGTCGGTTTGATCAATCGACGTCGGTCAGATGGCAGTGAGGAAGCAATCGGCGTCGATTACCAGTCAGCCGACATCGGTCAGGGAGGTGCCGGCGTTGGCAGTCTGTGCGTGAACATGCAGTCTGCATGTTGATTCCGAAGAGTCTATTCTTGGACTGTCAGTTTGCATGTTGAATGCTAGTCTTAGTCTTGAGTTGCGTGTCTAATTATTGTAATTAAGATAGTCTAATTATTGTAAGCATGAGATCTATATATGGACTCATGGGCTATATTGTAAATTAGTAGCTAGAGAGTAAGAGAGCAAATAAGCGCCTTCTGAGAGAGGTGAGCAATGGGGTGTTCCTCCTAGTGCCACAGTACCAAGGTGGGTGCTGGTTTGGAAAATCAGAAGGGTTCTTCATATATGTATGATCTTGGTCAGCAGGTGAGCATGGCTTCTATTGGAGATCTACATTGGTGAGTAAGGTTTAGTGATTTGCAGGTAGCAGTAGAGAGCAGGAGATCTACTTGGAGTACGGTTGTGTACTTGGTGTACTGGCAGCGTGTTACTGACTGGTTGGAGAGGTGAACATCAATTTTGTATTGGAGTTGATTGTTGGGACCGAGAGAGAGAGGGAAGAAGGTCTTGAGGTGTGGCAAGCCTTTGAGGTGGAAAAAGAAGTGGCATTTTTTTATTGTATATTCTTCTGAGTGATTATTAATACAATTGTGTATTGTCTTTCATATTCCTGTGTTGTTTCATATTTCTATTTACTTATTGATTTTGGTTGAATTTCTTGTTTAGTTGCTAATACAAGAAGTAATCATATGTGCTCTATTGGTGGTGCAAAACCCTGACAAGTGGTATCAGAGCTTTTGGTTGGGTTGACTAACAGATGGTTCAGATCTGGTAGTGTTTTTGATTACAGGTCACTCACAGGGGTTTCAGATTGAGTGGGAGTATAGCAATGGCAGAAGAAAGTAAGCTACGAATGGAGAAACTAAATAGCACAAATTGTCTGATTGATGGAATGAAAGAGCAGAGAAAAAGAGATTGTTGGTCGATAGGAGATCAGCGTGTAGAAGCATATGTTGCAGGGAATGTTGCACAGGATGTTCTGGATAAAGTAGAATCTTTGTTTACAAAATTTTTTGCCTCTTTCCATGCAGCCCGAAATAGAACATCTTTTCATGGGTATGTCTTTGGAGACTTTGGAGAGATTTATTTAGGGGTTGGAGAGCCTTGTCAGATGATTGACGAAGGGGAAGTGAAGCTGAAATTGCAGACAGATAACACACAGGTGGTGAAAGAAGTCATGCAGGTACCAGTCTTGGAGATGAGTCTAATTTTTTCAGAAAAGTTGGGTGATGGGAGATGCACTGTAACTCTCACAGCGGATACACTTGAATTAGATGGTGGTAAGAAAGTAGGTATCTTTTATCTATCTACTTATATTATTGATTCACCTTTTGTTACAGAGATGTGGCTTTGTAGGCTTGGTCACATATGTAGGAAGGGAATGCATGTTCTGAAGCGGAAGACATATGTTTTTGACAAGCTAAAGAACTAAAAAGCCTTGGTGTTCATGGAAGAAATGACAGACAGAGATCAGGTGAGGAAACTGAATTATTCTGAGCAGGGCTGTGTTGATTTGAACAGGATTTTGATCTATGGAGAGCTCGCGAGTAAAAAGTTATCACTCACAAATGAACACAGGTTCCGGCATCGGTCATACAGTAACCGACGTCGGCATCAGGAAGACCGACGTCGGTCATGAAGGAACCGACGTCGGCAGAATGGATACCGACGTCAACCAGAGAAATGACGTCGGTAGTCAGGGTCAATGCAGGGAGCCGACATCGGTCGATTGCAGACTGGGAGATGGCCGAGATCGGTCACTGGAACGAATATTGGGCGGACAGCGAGTTGTCAACAAGTCTCAAACGCCCATATGGAGGTCAGAAAGGGTAAGTGAACCTCATATTCGTTGTTCACTTTCTTTATATTGCTTATTGATGGTCAAGAACCAGGAAGACGTGAAGAAGCAATGCATGTAAAATTCAGATACAGTGAGAGCTTGGCATGGATGAGGAGTGTGAGTCCTTGGAGAAGAACCAAACAGTGATTTTTTGGTGGAGTTGTCAGCTGGAAGAAAGCACTGAGAGAGGAACAGATTTCCAAGTTAAAGAAGAGAGTGGATGGATACGTGAGACGGAAGGCCAAGGTATATGGTCTTGAAGAAGCTGCATGTATAGCGCTGACAGGTGGTACCAGTTAGATGACAAAGCAGAGCTTTTGTCAATGTCAGTATAACTATTGTGTTTATCTTACCAGGTGGATGATGGTCGCAACATTATCTTGTTACTGTATGTGGAGGATGAACTTGGAGCAGGTTCGTACATACAGGGTTTTGTTGAGCTAAAGGTAAAGTTAGTTCAGAGGTGTGTCATGAAGAATTTAGAGCAGCGAAATTCTTTGGCATAAAAGACATGGAGATTTTATCTCCAGTGGGAGCTGATGTGAAGACGATGTTGGCAGAGTTTGATATGCAGGATGCAGAATTGGTAAGCACACCAAGGGCTGGACAGTTCAAGCTTAGCTTGGAACAGGGTTTGAAATCACATGAGGTCAAGTGTAGGCCTGAGTTTTCCCAAGCAGTGGGGGTTGTCAGAAAGTATGGAGCCAACTCGAGGAAGGAGTACTAGAGGGCAGTTCAGTAGATTCTCAGATATCTGAGAGGGATCAACAACAGAAATTCTTGTTATGCAGGGTCAAAGTTTTCACTATATGGGTTGTAGGTTCGGATATGGCAAGTTACTTGAATGACAGGGGTAGCATCATAGATTGTGTGGTGGTTGGTCTTCAAGATTGATCTTGAAGAGGGATACAAGCCAGAGAATAATTTAGACAGTGTACAAGGACAGGTACAGGTGCAGCTGTTTATCTCCAAGTGAGAGATTGTCAGGTTGTAGAGCTAAAAGCTTCACCAGGATGCAAACAGGAGAAGTTACGGAGGTTACGGAGGTTGCGGAGAGTTGCTGAATGCGTTGCAGGGAAACAGACGTCGGTCTGATCAACCGACGTCGGTCAGATGGCAGTGAGGAAGCAACCAGCGTCGGTTATCAGTCGGCCGACATCAGTCAGGGAGGTGCCGGCGTCGGCCCCTATGCATGAACATGCAGTCTGCATGTTGATTTCGGAGAGTCTATTCTTGGATTGTCAGTTTGCATGTTGAAGGCTAGTCTTAGTCTTGAGTTGCGTGTCTAATTATTGTAATTAAGATAGTCTAATTATTGTAAGCATGAGATTTATATATGGACTCATGGGCTATATTGTAAATTAGTAGCTAGAGAGTAAGAGAGCAAATAAGCGCTTTCTGAGAGAGGTGAGCAATGGTGTGTTCCTCCTAGTGCCACAATACCAAGGTGGGTGCTGGTTTGGAGAATCAGAAGGGTTCTTCGTATATGTATGATCTTGGTCAGCCAGGGAGCATGGCTTCTATTGGAGATCTACATTGGTGAGTAAGGTCTAGTGATTTGCAGGTAGCAGCAGAGAGCAGGAGATCTACTTAGAGTACGGTTGTGTACTTGGTGTACTGGCAGCGTGTTATTGACTGGTTGGAGAGGTGAACATCAATTCTGTATTGGAGTTGATTGTTGGGACCGAGAGAGAGAGGGAAGAAGGTCTTGAAGTGTGGCGAGCCTTTGAGGTGGAAGAAGAAGTGGCATCTTCTTTATTATATATTCTTCTGAGTAATTATTAATACAATTGTGTATTGTCTCTCATATTTCTGTGTTGTTTCATATTTCTATTTACTTATTGATTCTAGTTAAATTTCGTGTTTAGTTGCTAATACAAGAAGTAATCATATGCGCTCTATTGGTGGTGCAAAATCCTGACACTTAGGCCTTCTACGCCATCAGTGTCTGCCCCTACTTTCCTTTTTTCATCATTTTTTCTCTTTATACTTTCGCACATTTTCTCGCTTCTCCTTCTACGCTCACCTTTTCTTCTTCCGATATAGTTGGTAATTTTTCAAGTCTCTTGGCCTTTTTCTTAGACCGCATTACCCTTCAAGGAGCCTGAAAGTTAACGTGCGACCATCCCATGTTCCCAAATAAATACGTGGTTGCAGACAAATTACTTCGACTTTTTAAACTTAAGCACTTCGTTAATGGTGGACATGGAACTTCAAAAATTATGACTTCTTTCCACCAATATGGACTTAGAATCTTTCTCCTCGACTGGGTAGCAAGTTACGTGCCTCACCAAGGATATATAAACTCTGCTCTGCTTAGGATTTGATTAGTTTGACTTTGGTGTGGTCACTTGCTTTATGGCTTTAGTTCATTGCTCGTTCTTAGCTCTGGTAATTCTAGAATCAACGCAATGTAAAGCATAAAATGGATTTATCTTACCTATTTATAGGTTACACGGGGGGGTTTACCCTCATTAATTTCTTCCTTTTCCCCATCACTTTGGATCATAAATTCATATCTTTTAACGGTCACCATATTTTAAACCTTGCCTTATGCAATTAATGCCTTAACGGTTTTGTCCCATCACTCCTTTGGCACACTTCTTGTCATAACTAACCTCGTCACATTAATGACACATCCCTCATCATGCCTTTCTTGGAAGTGGGTGATAGCGGTTGCGTTTTAAATTTCTAACATATGGTGGGAACCTTACCCCTTAGTGCCTTAAATGAATCACGCACCATTAATAACTTGAACACCTTTAAGACTAACACACCCACATATCTCACGCACCCAACTAGTTTGCATGTTTTTTATTTTTACCCTATCATGTGACTTCTTACCCCACACTAAAATGGTTTGTGGTCCTCCACAAACAACATAAAAAAAAAATTACAATAAAGAAGAGTTGTGTGTAAAAAAAGCAACATTTTTATTGAAAGCAGTAAATCATAATCTAATGGAATAAGCCTTATTGATTACATAACTCTAGTTATTTTGAAGTGAGATACTGTTGAAGCTGATTTCCATTATAGTGCCCTGGGAAGAACTAACCATCCATTCTTTGTAACCAACATGCCCCGATAAGTTGAATGCTATGTATTATAAATAGACCATCCCAATGGATGTAGAGCTTTCCAAGGTGGTGTGCTAACTTAAAATCATACAACAAGACCTTCATTCCTGGAGAAAATATTTTATTCTTGATATTGTGATCATACCATGCCTTCTGCTTGCGTTTCTCTACATCATGGCTCCAATGAGTGAGGAATTGGGTCTCATCTAATTGCATTAAAATATCCAAGCATGTTTTCAAGGATGCCTCATCATCCAGTGGTCTTACGCGCATTATACAGAGGGATGGCACCAAGAACTCTACTAGCATCACTGCTTCCTTCCCATACACCAAATTGAATGGCGTGTTTTTGTTTAGGCACTTGTAAGTAGTTCGATAGGCCCATAGTACTGCAGACCCCTGATCATCCCAATCAGTGCAACCAACATTGCAGATTTTCATTAAAGTGGTACCTTGGATCTCATGTAAAGCTTCAGTAGTCCCATTGGCTTGCGGGTGATATGGTGTTGTCTTGTGGTGCGTGATCATGAACTTGACCAGCATGATGTGAATCATTTCGTTCAAAAAGTGTTTACCACGATCACTGGTGAAACTGAGGGGGCACCCAAAATGAGTTATTATGTTCTCCTAAATGA
>JARHVA010003670.1:1805000-1885350 GCA_037957365.1 Torreya grandis | reverse complement strand
ATAATGGAAAAGTGCTAAAGGATCCATAGAGTAAAAAGGGACTACTTTTTTTAGTGCTAGAATTTTTCAAGATAGAGAAATTTTAATGGAGGAATTAGGATGGATATCTTCAATCTCAAACAAAATAATGGACATATAAATATTAAGAAAGGGAGAACTAATAGACCACAAAGAGAATAAAGGTTAAGCATAGAAACAAGAAAATAACTAATAAGTACCTAATTATTTCTAATAACCTATATGCACAAAATTATTCTATAAATATTATAATAATAATCCTTGTACCAAACTAGGTGTCTTCATAATGCCCAACTTTGACTTACATGTGTGAGTTCATGTAAAATTAAAAAAATAATAATAAAATAGATAAATTTAATTCTAATGTGATACAAATTGAAGATGAACTTAGAATTTTTGGAATGTGCACTGATGCTCCATCCTAAACAACATGAATGAAATTTATAAGAAAATATAAAATCTAACAAGTAGATCAATGTCATGATAAATTGATAACCATTGTAACCAAATGAAATGATAAAACAAGAAATAAGGAAAGTAATGAAAAAAATTCATTGATATGAGAACCATGCCATCAATATCAAAACTCTTCAAATGAAATATTTCTTGTATAAATTTAAAATTGTAATTTAAATTAGTGCATATACCTATGTTTTTTATTCATTGATAATTTATTTTTTAGGACTCCTAAGCACATGTTTCTCCATGAGTGCATGCCCTAAAGACTTAGTGTAATAGGATTAGAGTTCATACCAATGCATTGACACTTTAATATAAAAAAATTGAAATGATTTATTTTTTACAATCATTATATTTGTATTCAATGATTATAGAATCCTACAATACTCTTTTCTCTATTATTTCCTTTTTTACCTAGTTTGAGTCTTTATCTTGACTAAACTAATATTTATTGTGCTAGTTATTTATATGGTCCCTATGTTTACAATTATATCAAACATGGATAATGAAATTTTTACTCCCAATTGATATAGTTCTTTGTCTTTGTATACAATATTAACAAGGGCTTACATTGTACTATTTTTATGTTTTGATGATTATAATATATCAATGGAGATAAATTTCATTAGAATATATAATATGTCAATTTAATATTTGGATCCATATATAAGATTGATAAATATTGTTTTTATAATAACACAAACTATTCTAGTTTACTCACATGAAAAATGTTTTTATTATAAGAAGAAGAATTAACATATAAGATCTTACACTTATGGGGGTCTATTTTTACATAAGGTATTTGGTGTTTTTGAGAAGGAATATAAAATAAGGATGTAAACCTGGTATTTGGAGTCCATAAATAAGGATAATTATGTATTTATAACTTCCTTTTTATTCTCCATGTAAAACATCTCTCATAAAGTGTCACTTGAGACAAGAGGGAGTTTGATGCATAAACAAGTCAACCCAAGGTATGTATCCTTATCTCTAAACATTATGTGTGTGTGTGTGTGCATGCATGTGTTCATGCATTCATATAATAGAGTATTTTTTTCATCTTCTTCTCCATGCTTATCATATATTATGTTATTTTTACATGCCAATATATCCATAGTTATATACCTCTTGTTTACCGCCATTATAATTTATATAAATTTGATATACTCTTATACATTTTGGAGCTAGATTTCCTTTATTTATTAGTTCCATTCATATGATCCATAACTATATACTTGGAATACATTTGAAAAGTAATTCCTACTTAAATCTTCTAACCCACTTTATGATGCAACCAATTGTATGTATGCTGGATCTAGTATGGTATTCTACATTTTATTATATCAGAGGATTTTTTTTATTGCCAGAAATATTTTCCCTTACATACATTTTAGTGAACCCAATGTGAATCTTACCACACAACTATGTTTGGTCATTTTCATGCTTATTTTTTTAAATTTCTTAATGTTATCAATTTATCATCACATCATATTCACTATCAGTACATTATGATGAACCTAACTCAAATTTTACATGATTATAATTGATTTATTTTCACATGTTTATTTATTTTCATAGTTTCTTATATTTTTTAAAAACATTAATTATTTTTCCCTTTAGCAGTTTTATAGTGAATCTCAACCTATTTATATTATATATTAGAATCTCATTTATCCCTAAAATTCCAACCATTCAAGGGAAATTCTCATGGTGAAATTTTTCTCAATCTCAATCTATCTAGTGTAACATGGTCTCAATATCTTATGATAGTGATCCTAAAAATCCTAATCGACATATCAAATATCTCGACCCAAAATTCTTCTTTACTCTAATTAATGATGGAAGCCTTAATGAACCTAGTGAATCTACTTCCATAATTAGTGCTTCCACCTAGATTAATTATATTATTATAAATTCTTTTAATACACACACACACACACACAAATGGCATTCATATTAATATAATTAATCCAGGTGGAAGCACTAGTTATGGAAGTAGATTTATTAAGTTTATTATGATACACACACACACAATAAATACTCATCTTTGCAATAAGTATACCTATAATGCTACTAGAAATGCTATGGTTGATAGTGTGTAAGTCCTTGCTAATATTTTAGATCAAATGGATCTTGTGTAATAACTAATACAAATCAAATACTTGTAATGGAAAATCCCATTTCTATAATTATTAATAAACCTAAAAGTTTTGTTTTGATTTAACCAAATAAAAATGTAACACCTCCCCCTCCTATGTTTTTTAATGGTAATATCATTCCCCAACCTCCTATTTGTAATAAAATGTGTTAATCTCTCCAAAAAGAACCTATAACTCCATATATTATTTTAATGGACATTGAAGGTGATCATATTAAAATAACATATGGTGGGACTAGTTGTGCTACCCTTCCCCTTAGGGTATTTTGTAAACCTCAATAAAGAATGGATTCAAACCAACAATTCTATGAGATATGAGATTATAGCTAAAATACTAGTCAAAGATGTTCTAGAATGGTATAAAAAACTTCCAAAACATTATATTAGTTAAATTATATAGTAAGATATAATTATAGTATTGTGACCTTCCTAGAAATATCATTGGTAAATTTATCAATGTTAATATATCACCTAAATATTTTTCCTATTATTTCATCAAGTAATAAAAGTATTTGACCAATAAACAAGATCATTAATTAAATAATGAAAATCTTTTCAAACTTTTGATTACTAATTTATAAACCTCACTTTAATATAAAGGTTATGTCCTTCTCTCGTAAGACATTGGAATAATCATTTCACAAAGTTAAAATATAATATTAACTTGTGAAACAATTTGAACATTCTCAATAAATTACTAGGGAATATTTCCAAATATAAACTATTATAGTCAATACCAACATTCATTGGAATAAACCTAACCAACTCAAAAATTGATTATGTTTGTCAAAACATTTAGATGATACAAACCTCTCAAAATGTTAAAAAGTATCTCACCTTTTAATTCATCAATAAAAATATCTCACTCACATCTATATTTTCCCATATAAAAAACCTTTATGTCATTATGGAAGATAATGGAACTCAGAGTTGTATCCTGAGGTAGTGGATATGTAGTTATTTAGAGAGTCTCATTCTGGTGAAAATATTTATGGTTGCACACATATACATTATACATACATACATACATATATATATATATATATACATATATATATATATATATATATATATATAGTGAAATATAATGCCTTTTTGTTGATAAGTCTCATTCTCTCTTATGAGTACTTATGTGTGGATGATTTCATAGAAGATTTTTCTTGCCCCCCTCCCATTTGTAATATGGTTTCAAATATATGTTAATTTAATATCCAATATTATATCCATCAAATAATGAAAATGATTCAAACCTTACCCACCCATGCTCTAGTCCTTAATATTGTAATAAAATCATGTTGCATTCTTGACATTTGACTTTTGACCAATATAAGTCTTTTCTACCATGGTATTATGCTAAAAAAAATTGTTTATTCCATGCCATGGTCATTCTCAAGAATATGTTATGAACTTATGAAAATATATTATGATCTAATACTATGATAAATTTCTTACCACAAATCTATATCTAAATAGCATTATTAATGTGACAATAAGGTCTATAGAGGTCACTCTAGCCAATAAGATCAATGTAATCAATCACATAAATTTGAAAATCAAGAATTTACTAACAACCCTAGAAATAATATAATCCAAATAAGCTCTTCTAAACATATTTTTATTTCCTATAGATGCAAAATATTACCAATGTTATAAAAATTATCAATATGTTAACACAAAAGAGGTTAACTACTAGATTAATCCCACTCATAAAGATCCCTATATCAATCTTAAGAATCCTTTTAAAGATGGAATGATTCAAAAATATTTTACTACCTCTACAATAAATTTTGATTCACCATCTAATTATTAAACCAATCCAATATTGGATCCTTAATCTAATTTTTAAATTCCTCTTATGACTAAAGATCCTAGAGCACATTCTTTTTTTACAAAATTTTTATTATGGTTCTTACCAAAAATAAGCCGAATGTAATTTTTTGTAATAAATTAAAACTATGTCTTACAATATTCCTCTAATGGAACTCATGAAAAAATAATCCCATCATAGGAGACTTGCAAAAATTTCAATAAATATAAGAAATAGATTCAATAATTGGAATTGAGAAACATCTACTCATCTTCGCAAAAGTCTATAACCTACTATAACTCATGCCACTAAAACCATATCTCATTTTCAATCTTCCATAAAATTATTCCTCAATTTAATAAATTATTATATGATTAATGATGAAATGAAACTAAAATACAATTACCCACCTCTTTTTATCAATATCATGATCAATATTGTTCAAATAAGTAAAGTCTTGGTAGATGAAGATTGAGGCAAGAATGTCATTTCCCTATGGTTAGTCACATAAATAGGATATTTAATAAAATATAATAATACATGTTGTGTATTTTATAATGAAACACAAGTTCCTCATATTTTCACATGGATTATTTCCACTATAAAAATAAAAATTATTCTCACTAATCTTATGTTCTTGGTCTTAAACTTTCCTATAACCTACACTTAGACTGCCATTGGACTCACTGGATGAGATGCATAATTTAATCTAGTAAATAATTACTCATTTTTATTAGTGATTGTTTTCATTACAAACATGAAGATAATACCAATGTATGGGATGTCAAACTATAAGAATTAAACATAATTTCATAATTATACTACCAAATCCATTAATAGTCCTCCTTTCCCTAAGTTCATCTTCATGCATATCAATTCATAATTAAATATTGTTGAATCCAATGATCATGAACTTAAATATATATAAAGAAATTTTAATCCATATAAAATACCACCATATATTTTATAATGGCTTTCTCTATCCCTTTTACCAAGAGATAACTGTCTACCTTTTATTGACGATGAGATTAAAAATCCACTTCCTTGCAATGATAATGAAGCTTCATATGAAGAAGAATATTATGAATGAAAAAAACATAGAGGGGATAATATATTCAAAGAAAAATTATTAATCTCTCCTTAAAATTTTAGTTAACTTGTTATATTTACAAATATAAATCCAAAGAAAAACCTCAAAACCATAACTAGGCCATGTTATTTTACTCACTCATGATGAAGATTATACTATTTCCCAAGCTCAAAAAAGACACCTTATTGTGCATCAATATGAATGGTACCTCACTATAATTCATTTTTTTAGTTGGTGTGTTAACCTATTACATATTTATTATGACATTTAATCTTAATTTGATTTAAGTAATGAAGAAAAAAGTGTGGAAATAAAGGTTGTGTGCCTCCCATTAATCATTCTTTAGAAAATAAAAGTTGGGTGTTAAATAGAATATCTATTTTTTTTTCAAAAACTCAACTAATTCACTTTCCAAATTCGTTTCAAAACTATATATTGAAAACAACTACTTTGACCTTGTAGATATAGTTAAGTTTCCTAATTATATCACTCATGTTGATATATACCAAAACCATCTTTTATTGAAGTCCACTACCTCAGTTATGACACTACTCAAAGCTCTGATACACTTCATAAAATACATTAATAGTATAAATATATTAACCAATATATGAACAAAAAAAATCCCAATTTCATCATAATATAATGATAGTGTTGATATAATTCAAACCAAAAAAAATTATATCAAAAACATTATTGCTTCCACTTCTAACTATATCAACTACAATATAACTCAAACAAACTTAGTAAAAAAACTTGTATCATCTAGCTTATAGTTTATATTAGCTTAATTTTAATGAAATGTATCAAAAAAGATATATATCGCATATTCATATTCATCTTTATTTTAAAATTTTACCCTTCAACTAAAAATAACCCAATAAACCTATAAGTAACATGCATGGCCTATACTATAGAAATATCTTCCTGTCCATCTCATACATATCTAAAAATTATCCTATTTTCTAAAGCCATTTATGTGAGATATACTCACACATAATTTGATACCAAAGTTAATAAATACATTGATCTAGAGGTAGACATTGAATTTTATTGTTATTTGCCTATTTTTCCTTGTGAAAAAGATATTTTAGAACTTATTCATATAAGGGATCCTCAGCTTCCTCACTAGCATTATAAACTAAAAAATTGAAGATATTACTCTATTTTTCAATATTATTTTTTATAACATAAATGCCAAAGATCATATTTCCAACTTAATATGTGCACATTATCAATCCCAAAATAGTACTACAATTCTCATTAAGGAATTTATGTAAATTAACATAAGAACATTAGATGACTATCATCTTCATTTTCATCCTTCTTAGATCACTCTTGAAGAAATAGATAACTTTAATGTGGTCCTTACAAAAATTGTGAATATTTTTACTTGGTTAAATGAGGATATTATTGGAATATACCTTGGTATTTTATTCCATATCATCATTTGTTTATCTTCATGTAGCTCCTATTTTCAAAAATCAATGAAAATTACCTCTATAGGACTCTAATATTTTTCAAAAATAAATCATTAAGATATTTGATTCTAAGATTTACCACACATATATATTACATTAAATGGGTTTATATAATAATTACCCTTTGTAATAAAGTCACAATGGTCATTCATTTACATATTGAGTTTGTATCTACAACTTAACATATACCAAGGAAAAGTTTCCATTTCCTTTTTTCTTATGCCATTATTGAATTTATAAGCCGCTAAGATATGATTTCCCTCATAGACATTATTTTGGGGTATAAACAATTTTGCATTGCCCTGTAAATCAACATTATACTCTATTTTCCACCAAGTGGGGCACATATTGCTATAATAAGATGCATTTTGGCATTAAAATGCCATGGAAAACAACCTACATGGAACTAACCACATTTTTAATGACCTCATCCACAATATAGTTGAAACACACTTGAATTATATATCATCCTCATAAAATTTGTATCTTCTTTGACCATTTTATCAAATACAACGTTAAGCTTATTGAAAAAATGAGTCTTTAGTGTTACATCTCAAAATATATTGATATTTTTGGTCTATAGATGAGGGATTGATGTAGATTCATCCAAGATATAATATATTATGGACATGGATATATATATATATATGTATATATATATATATATATATATATATATATATATATTGAACTTACCTTTGAAATCTTGGAACATTTTGGATATTTTTCCCTGTATTGGCTTATCTAACTTATATGGTAAAGTCACATCTCAATAAATGTGTCACTCTTGAATAGATCTATGCTTGTAAAATACATTTTGATAACATGAATAAATATTTAATCCAACCTCATACTGTAGTATCTATATCTAATGATAAATATCTCATCTTGTACACATCTTCTACCACTATCTCAATTGGGAAAAACTTACACAACAAGATGAGTCCAAAAATGAATATGCCATTTATTAAATTAGTCATGATTTGATTAATTATAATAATTGATATACTAATATCAATAAATATTTTCTCTTCATTTATTTATTTTTTCTAAAAATCTTTTACATTATATTTTTTATTAGACAACATATGTAATTATCTATGTAATTATCCATTCAAGTCCCCTCCATCATTTCTTTTATAAGGACTTTTTAAAGATAGAATTAACAAATGGGCAACTCTCTAGATTTTATGTTACCTTAATATTATTACTTAAAAATAATTAAAAGGTAACGTGATTTATAATTAAATTTATACTGCACCACTTCTCACCTAACTACATATTCCTGATACCCTTTTTGATGAAGATGTTCTCTTTATTGAAGGTATTGATTAAGATATAACCCTTAAATAATACTTTCATAATTTTGTGTATAATATATATTCCCAAGCCATCAACCAACCTAAAATTAAAGTGTCCAAACCTAAAATAACTAATAAAACCAAATATGTAAAGTAATACAAAATCATAATTGACTTTTAATAAGACACTTCGAGCTCCATTTTAACATATCCATGTTCTTGTATGGAGTTAGGGTTGGACATGCCATTTCTAATCCTTTTGAATATATAATTTTTATTAATATTTTATGTTACCAATAACATGGTTGATAAAATTACTTATTATTGTTATGAAAGTAGGCATCAACCTTAATACCTCATATTTACATTCCCTAGATTATTTTCAACTTGTATGATACCAAATCAGTGTCACCCACCAATGCAAAAATGAAAACCTTAAATAATGTCATGAATTTTAAAGAAACATTATTATATAATTTGGTTTTTTCAATATTAAAGTGATCTAAAGAGAACAAATTGGTGTCACAATTTTTTTTCCTCAGTGGATTCCTCATGACTAATATATCATTCACATGCAAAAATACCCATGTAATTTTGACTCTCTTATTTTTCACATTGAGGTTGTCATCACTTAACAAAGACCTTAGTTTACAAAAAGCATAAATTTTTAGAAAATTAGATTTATCCTCATGAGGCTGACTCTTATATAATTCAAAATCATTCCTATAAGTTTTCCCATAATCACTACATCCTATACTCTTTAAACCTTAATGGAACCAAAATTATTTATCCAAAGAATATTTATCAATGACAAAGCATGAATGTGAAAAAATAAAGAAATCACAAGACTAAGTTACCTTTCAAGGTGCAAAAAATAAATGAGAAAAATTTTAAAGTGGGAAACTGAACCTACTATATTAAAATCTATGTGATTTTATTATAAGTATTACTAACAAAATCTCCACAAGTACAAGATTTAATCGAGAGAGAGAGAGAGAGAGAGAGAGAGAGAGAGAGAGAGAGAGAGAGAGAGAGAGAGAGAGAGAGAGAGAGAGAGAGAGAGAGAGAGATACAATATTCTACTGAGGAAATGAGGAGTGGAAGGGAACTTTTATAGATATGGAGGAGGAGAATGGGAGTTACAAGTAATCCCATTATTACCTTCCAAGCCTCCTATGTATATACCACTTTTGTCCTAGTCCCTTAGAAGGTGAATGGAGGTGTGTGCCATGTGGGGGAAGGAAATAACTTTGAAACCCTAAAGGAGCACAAAGAGGTAAGTGACATATCATGGAATTTAGATTTATGTGAATTAATAATTCACATAAAAAAATTATACACACATAAAAAGATAACTTAGGATTAAATAAATTATCATAAATAAAGGTTAATCCTAACACTCCCCCTTAAACTTTATTTAGGGTTTTAAAAACAAAAAATAACAGAGGAAACATCACTAAATCTCCCCCTTGATGATAACTTCCTTTAATCCTATCTTGTTATAAAATATTATAAACTTTTATTTACGTAATGACTTGGTGAAGAGATCAACCATTTGCTCTTTAGTAGGAAGAAAGAGAGAAGAATTTTATTGTCTTCAAAAAAATCATGTTGAAATTGATGTTAAATCTCAATGTTCTTAGACCTTACATGGAAAACCATATTCTTTGCTAAGGCAATGGCACTTTTATTATCACCAAAAATAAGATTAGCCAAATGTTAAGGGTGACCCAAATCTGTAAGAAGTCTTCTAATCTAAATAGCTTCATTTACAACATGATTAAAAGAATTATATTTTTCTTATATTGACGATAAATATACAGTAGTCTAATTCTTACTATTCCATGAAATGGTGTTAGAACCCAAAGAAAAACTATAACCGCTTATAGATCTGTGATCATTAGGATCATCAACACACTTAGAATTTGAATTACCTACCAAAGCAAAAATATTATTATAGATATACTCAATGACAAAAGTTAGAGTACATTTCTAATAATGAAGAATTTTTTTATCATCTCTTAAATGAGTATCTCGAAGTTTAGACATAAAATGAGAAACTAATCCAATATAAAAAGAAATTTTAGAATGAGTATTAGTAGGATAATTTAAACTACCAACTAATTATCTATAAATATTCAAATCACCAATTTTAGATTTCATGTCATTGAGTAATTTAACACCAAGTTCGAAAAGGAGTATAAATAGGTTTTAAATATAACATATTAAACCTATATAACAAGTCATATGGATATTTATATTGAGAAATAGAAATGCTATATTTTCTTTTCAAATTTAAATGCCTAAAAAGTAATGTAAGAGAACCAAACCAACAATTTCAATGGTATTATTCATGTTTAGTGTAATAAACCATTGAAATATTACTACCAATTATGATTAAGTCATAAACATACAAACAAATGATAACTAAACCATTTCGAGTGTTTTTGACAAAAATATTATGATCATTAGAAATATGAGTCAAGCCTTAAGTTATAAAAAATTGATGAGTACCATTCTCTAAGAGATTGTTTAAAATCATAAATAGATTTTTTTAACTTGAAAAAATGATTTTCATTGCCTTTCTTAATAAAAACAGGGAGTTGAGAAATGTAAATTTATTTAGGCACTTCACCATTTAAGAAAACACTCTTAACATCTATTTTGTAAACATGCCAATGCATATGAGTAGTTAAAGCTAAAATAAATTTAACTGTTTTTCATCTTAGCTATAAGTGAAAAAGTTTCATTATATTCAATTCCTTCAATTTGATACAAACTTCTAGAAACAAATCTAGATTTATATTTTTCAATTTGATTGTCACTATTTTAATTATTTTCAAGCAAATATTTACAACTTACCAAATTATGTCCTTTAGGGAGAGGGACTGAGTCCTAAGTGTTATTATAAATCAAACCGTTATATTCAACATGCATAAATTTTTCCAATGAGAGTGACATTGATATTATTTTAATGTTTGAGGATCATTATTATTCATAAGTTTATACATCAAAACATAATTACAAAATTGTTTCCGAGTTCTATAAGTATCATTAAGATCTACATCAATTCTATAATCTTATATAGAGTCTTGGCCCAATTAGGCACAAATTTTGGTAGAGTAAGATTATAATGAGAAGGAACTATAGGAAAAACATAACTATGTACTAAATAATTATAATCATTACTTATTTAAAAAGGAAAAGAAGAAGAAACTATATCAAGAGAATCTAAATTGGAAACATAATCAAGAGCACCATTTTCAGCAATGTTAACATCCCTTTTAGTCTTGATTTTGTTAGTTTGAGTATTGTACACCTTATAATATTTAGATGATTAATCATAACCAAAAAATATAAAAGTGTTTTATTTAGAATCTAACTTATTATGTTTTTCAATTAGAATATGAACAAATGAATCATAACCAAAAACATGTAAATGTTTCAAAATAAGTTTTCTAACACTCCAAGATTCTTAAAGGGTAATGTTTAAAATAAATTTATCAAGAGTCATATTAATGAGATAGACATCACAATACATAGCTTCATCCCAAAAATTTTAATGCATATTTTTAGCATGCAACATACACCTAGTCATTTGAGTGATAGTCTTATGTTTACATTTAGTAACACCATTTTGATTAATTATGTAGGAAATAGTTTTCTCATGATTAATACTATGTTAATAATATGATATAAAATCATTGTTAACATATTTAGTACTATTATTAGTGCATAATATGTGTAAATGACAATGCAAATATTTTTCAACAAAGGCATGAAACTTAGTAAAAGTGTCTAAAACTTGATCTTTAGTTTTCAATAAATAAATTCAAACTTTTCTAGTGTAATTATCAAAAAAAATTAAAGCATAATTTGCACCATTATTAGAAGGAGTTTGCATAGGGCCTAAAACATCACTATGAACTAAATGAATCTTTTTGGTAGCATTATAAGATTGATTCATAGGAAAAAATTTGGTATGAATTTTATTAGCCTTAAAACCACTATAAGTAGAAGTAGTGGGAGGAATTTTAGACAAAATTTACACAATATTAGTTTTTTTCATAAGTGAAATACTTTGGTAATTAATATTTTCTAGTATTTCATGCCAGAAGTTAGCATTATTAGAAGCAAGAAAAGCATAAGAAGAGGAGGAAGAATAGAATCTAGTAAACATGAACAAATTATCTTTATCTAAAAAATTAGTAGTAACTACTTGAAAATATTACTTAGTATATTTAACATAATAAGTGTCATTATAAAATTATTCTTTCTGGTCATATATAATTGTGGAATAGAAATCAAGTTCAATTTCAAATCAAAAACAAGCAAGACATTATGAAATTCACCATTATGGATTTTAATAGTTCTTATGGATTCAACATTACAAGAAATTATTTTTATAAATATTAGGTTATAAATAAGTAAATAACTTATCATTAGGTGTTATATGTTGAGTAACACCAAAATCAACAACCTATTCAATATGAGAAGTAGACAAAACACAAGTAAAAACATATCTAATATTAGACATCTATTTAGCTTGAGTCTTAGTGTTACTAGTGATAGCATTTTATTTGAACTTAAAATTTCCACTTTTTATATCATGTTTCATCTTAAGGTAGCGATCTTCATCACGAGTGTTTTTCTCAAAATAATAACACTCTAACTTTTTCTTAGGTTTGGAGCTAGATTTTTTATCCTTTTTTTGTTCTATATATTATTGGCCATAGCATGTTCTTTACCATACTTATGTTGGTGTTTACAAACAAAAAAATGTTCATTATTCTTAAGACTACCAAATTGAATCAATTTTTTTCTCGATGTAACAAAGTACAAAATAATTCAAACATCAACAAATAGATAAAGTAGGAAAAGGAAGTTGAGAATGAACATTTGTAAAAATCTACTTAAAAGGTCAAGTTAAATGCTTTTTCATGATAATATGAATCAAATTCAAATCTAAAATATTAATTCCTAAATAATGTAACTAAAAATACAAAGAGTGAACTTTAATATAAAAATCATCTATGGTTTTAAATTTAACATACACTAAATCAGACAATTGATCTTGAATTTAAATTTTGTAATATTCATTCACAAAATGATAAATGGATTTAATCTTAGACCATGTAGTGGATACAATAAGATAACCATCAATATGCACATAAAATTTGGGGCTCATGGCCATGCCAATTAATCCTAAGGCCTCATCAAATTTTTCTTGTCATTTCTCTTGAACTTTAGTAGAGGTAGTCTTTGTATCAAGTTTGGGGTCTGTGCCATTTACTACATGCACCAAGTGTTTGAAAGTGAATATGTATTGTATATGTGATTTATATAAGTTGTAATTGGTAGATGTGAGTTTAAATTTGGGAAATAATTAATTATTTGAGCCATGAAAGATTTCCCAATCCCCAAAAAGTGAGTAGGCAAAAAAATCATATAAATTAAGGAACCATGAAATAGGAAAAATAAAGCCAAAAAATACTGATCCAAAGTGCAAAAGAGATATCAATGAAGAAAAGGGATTCAAAAAAAGCATAAATAATTGTAAAAGGCTATTCATATAAAGATGGATTTAAATAATCTTCAAAGTTGAAAAGGAAAAGATAATATCAACTATTTTTAGAAGCTTTTGGTTACACAAAATTAAGCAAAAAAGACCATTTATTTTAATGATAATCTCACTCCAAGATGTTTAATAATTAACAGGATTTGACTAGATTAAAAAAATGGTATATAACATACAATGTGGACCCTTTTTCAAAAGTCTCACAAATGTGAGTTTTAAGGAAGGATATATATATTTTTTAAAGTGAAAATTAAGTATATAAAAACTATCACTTTGAGTCCCTTAGTATAAAATATAATTAAAATAATTTTTTTTCTTAAATTAAAATCTTGAATGAAGAAAAAAATAAAAACTTCAAAAAAATTGAAGTGTTATATTTTGTTTGTTTATTAATATAAACTTGCATATATAGTTATAATAAATTATATAATCTCTAATTATTTTTATAGATTTATAAAATCATGTGAATACTAAAAATTAAATGAAAAGTCCAAGTGTATGACCAAGTTTGATTTTTTTTTTTGTAAAAAATGTAAAAAACAGTGGGGTGATCTCTTAAGAGTAAAAGACCATATTGTAATATAAATTTGAAAGAACTAATGATCATTAAAAAAATTATTTTCTAGTATTACGATCAACCAAATTATGAAAATGAAATGCACCTGTAGATAGAAAATATCATAAGAGTGTTATACAACTTGAGGAATGAGGGGCATCATACTAGTGTATCTATTTAAAAAAATATCATAAATCCAATACCTAGATAAGGAAAAAAGAGGTGAAGTAGATGGAAGTCAGAGAGTTAAAATAAACTATAATGGAACAAAAGTGAAGGAAAGCTTAGAATAAACAAGACCAACCTAAGACAAGATAGATGGTACTAGTCAAGAAGGAAAAAAATAAAAAGGAGAACAAACTAGTTAAAAATATGGTAAAAAAATGACTCAAAAACTATAGAGAATGCATAACTAATCCAAACAAGAGAAAAATAAGATGTCATATAGAGGAGAGAGCTCAGAAAAGAAAAGAGGGGTAACATAGGCTAGGCAAACAAAGGGTGGAAAAAATTAAAACTATTATAGAGAAAAAAATTAAAAGTTAATGAGAGCTGAAATATATATGTGATTGCCTTAATATACAAAAAAATAATAATCTAGTTGAATTCTAAAAAAGGGAATATATATATAAAATATGAACAAAAAAAATTAGAATAAAAATTAAATGGAAGCCTGATTTTTTGCTTTAAATTTTGTTGACTAAAAACTTACTTAAAGGGCATAGCTAATGAGGAGAAAAAATGGAAAATACCTATTATGATAAGCCTAAAAATAGTATCTAGAGATAAATAATTCAATAAAAAATATATAGAAATGGATTAAATGTATAGAATGGGTGGAACCCTTAAAAAAAAATCTATAAAATCTCTCGTTCAAAATTATGTCACTTTCCAAAAAAATGTCAACAAGATGAACTTAGCTCAAATACGATGAATTATTTATCAAAAGAATTTCATCAATGATAAATCATGGAAGTGAAAAAATAAATAAATCACAATAATACATTACCTCTTAAGGTAAAAACCAAAAATGAGATAGAAATTACAAGGATTACTAACAAAATATCTACAAGTACAAGATTCAATCAATAGCATAAGAAATAAGAGAGGGAGAGATTTATGTGATTCTAGTGATAAAATGAAGAGAAGGGATATTTTATAGATATAGAGGAGGATAATGGGAGTTACAAGGAATCCTATTATTACCTTATAAGCCTATTATGTGTCTGCCACTTGTGTCTAAGTCCCTTAGAAAGTGAAGGGAGGTGTGTGCCATGTGGGGGATGGAGTTACTCATGAAAGTAAATCAAAAATTATAAAGGATAAAAAATAGTTGAGGGACACCTCATAAAATATATTTTTATGTAAATCAATAATTCACATAAATAAAAATTCTACACACACAAAAAGGGAACTCAGAATAAAATAAACTATCCTTAATAAAAAGTAATCCTAACAGAACCCTTCTCTAATGTGTTACTAAATATGAGGTTTCCCCTCTTATCAATAAATCACAAATATTTATTTTTGGATGTCATATAAGTGGACACACTAAAACCCAAAAATGTGTACACATATATTATTATTATCTAACACTTGAAAATTATGCCATAAAATTTGCTAAGATGTGTAATCTTTGTTAATAAAATTCTTATATTATATTTATCATCTGGTTTACCTTTAAATTATTTAATATCCTTATAGATTATTTATTTTGGGATTAGATCACACTAAAAAGTTTCTATAATCATAATATGTCCATCTTTTTATTAGCACTACCACTGAGTACTTCACGAAGTGGGTAGCATCTGTGTCATTCATTAATCTTATTGGAATTACTTTTTATTTGATAGGTGAAAAAAATGGGTTCAAGGGTCCCATACCCTTAAAAAATAAATGTGGGAGATAAATAGGATATATCAATAGATAAAAATGATATAATACTTAGAATCTGACTAGAAGCTTCAGCCTAAAAGACAACTAAAGTCAGTAAAAGACCAAAAAGGACCTAGATCACAAACTGACTAGTCCATCTACTTAGACTCAGAGTAATAGACAAATTTATTGGTCTATATGTTATATTTTATATTTATCCTTCATATATTCTAATTCCCAATTCACTACTCATTCTCCTTGTCCTACCTCTTTTCTTTTATACTAGTGGTCTTGAAACCCTCCTTTCTCTACTCAATGTACTTTTTATTTTTCTCATTGCCACCCTTATGCATGGTTTGAAAACTAGGGGGAATGAACTCAATTGTTCCCACTTCCTTATTTTCATTTCCTAGATTGAAGGTTCCTTGAGCCAAAATACATTTTAATTTTTCAAACTCGTTTGATATTTCTATGCACAACAATTTATAGATTATCACTTTAGTGTGCAATTTTTCAAGGGACTATTTAATGTCATATTTCATCTTAGGGTTTAAGAAAGCCTAACTCATTATAGTAATTAGGTTCACAATTTTTGGATCCCCCATATGATTACCTCTCAAATTAGTCTCCTCCTACAAAAAATCCTCTCATGTATAATCATTTTGATCCCCTAATTTCTTATATTTAGAACCAATGAAAAATTCACCATCCTTGCCTAAATCTTCATGTTCATTGGTAATTTTGATTGCCTATATCACTACCTTAGACCAAATGGGTTCCCCCTTATTTACTATAATTATAATGATCTCTAGGTGGATAATGTCCATTGAGGGATAGTTCTTAAATTTTATGACTGAGGCTTTTAAAGATTTAAAGAGAAAATGGGTAAATTGATAGTATGACCAGTAAAATGGTTAAAAAAAGAAAATTTTGTGAGAAAATTACAACGTGTCTCTATTCCAACATGATATATCTCATTATCCATAATCACACATCTCACCATTTTATGGGCAAATCCACCCTCAAGAATCCTCTCTAAGTTGAAACTCTCAACTTCTTTTTCTCCTTATTATAGAAGATGTTGAATAGATCTTATTTCCTTTTCTTGTCCTTAAATGCCTTAACTTCTAAGTAGTCCATACTAGTAATCTCCCCTATGATCTCATTTTTTATCAAAAGCCTTAACCCATGTATGTGGACTTCCCTATCAACCCACCTACAAGTAAAATCTCTAGATAATAATATGTTGTGGCCAACCAACCTTTCCATATAGGTCACCAGTCCCCCTTGGATCATATTATTCCACACATATTCATCCTCCTTCACATTTGCATAGGATGTAGGTTCAACACAATCATATTCACCTCTCATTTTAACCTATGCATTTCTACTATAATTTTCATGGATAAAGTCCTTAGGGATGAAAGTGATGTTATTTTTAAAAATGGAGCCATATAAAGTTGCTTGGTTTAAAATTAATTCATTTGTGCAAACCATTGAGGCTTTAAATATTCATGATGTCCTTACACATGTGAACATCCATTCTCTTATGTTGATTATTTCGAATCATTAATAGGCTCATCATATTGCTCTATAGAGTGACGTTTATCCAACTCAATAAAGGGGATGATGTCATTAGGAAAAGCCTCATTACCTTGCTAACTTGTAAGATAGCTATGAAAGACCCCTAGGTCAACCATTTTATTAGAAAATTTATTACCCATTCTATACACATGGGAAACGAGCATGCCTTTGAAGTGGGAAATCAAATTTTTTTGCATCATCAATGATCCTAGTTATATTCCATGAAGCTTGAGTCTAACCTTTTAGATAGCTAATGATATTCATAAAATCTCCCTCCACTTAAAAATACTAAATGTCAATCTTAATTACAAGATCAATGCCCCATAAAGCTACTTTATCTTCTAAGGCATGGTTTATTTAGATCTGAAGAGGTCCTACATCTGCTACCGTGATATTCCCATAAGAATCTTGGATAACCCCTCCCTATCCTACTAGTCCCATATTTCCTTTAGCAACCCCATTGAAATTTAACTTAAACCAATGAGGAGGAGGAAGACTCCACTTGAATTTGGATATATCAATTCACTAATTAGGAGGTTTAATAGGGATTTCTAGATTAATTTGATGGAGAATCTGAGATAGGTGAGGAGAAGAAGGCCCGTCAAAGGATGAGGCATAGGAAATCCAATTTTCTTTGACAAAATCCATCATTTTCTTAAAAGTGGAAGAATGGTTAGGCCTGAAGTTGTAAAAAATAATCAAATTTCTTGTCATCCAAATGCCTAGAAGATATGGGGAAGGGACAAATTCCACCAAAATTTATCCATGTTTATAAAAAAAAGATATTATTGGAATTATAAATTCCAACTTTATCCTTTTAAAAATCATTTTTCATTTTATAATTACACTTACCATAAATTTGAAAAATGGTGGTAATTTCATAAACAAGGACATGAAGAAAGTTTTATCATAGGTTAATTTTACACAAAAAAATTACTCATTATTATCCCTGATATAATGGTGAAGGTGAATCAAACAATAACATCACTAGAAAGATATTTTATAATAATAATAATAATAGATATTCTAATACTTATCACCATATCAAGCTCTATCATGTGCTTTTGTCATGTCACGTTAGTATTCACACTCGCATAAGGTAAAGATCATTTTATCTAGTTTTTGGTTCTAAATCCATCATTCCACTTGAAGTTAAATTACCTTAGGGTATGTGCATGAAGTTGGGGGATTATTTTTTGATATATCTTATAATGTAATCATGTTATTATTTAATGTAATCATGTTATTGAAATAATGTGAACACATTATTTAAATTATAGATCAATAATTACCAAGCCATTATGTGATTATTTTAATAAATAACTTGATCACATTATAAATTTGATCATTTTATTTAAAACTAATAATTTGATCACATTCCCTATATTTATTATAAAAAATAAAAAAATAACCTAAATGAAAAATTTCCTCATTTTGCATTTGATTCCCTTATTCCTCTCACTCTCCTCCACTTCATGATCATATTTTTCCTTAGTGAGGCCAAATCTTATTATAATCCATCCAAATAAGCTTGACACATCAATTAATTGATGATGCTACCATGTAGAAGAGATAAGTGCTAAAAATATACACCTGTTAACCTTAAATTTTAGTAATTTTTTATTATTTTCATTATTTAATTAGTAATTTTTTTTTAATATATCATCATAATAACCCTCTTATTCCTTTTCCTAACCATCCTAACCCTCATACAGTTCCATAAAATCCCCAAGGTAGTCAAGAGAGTCTAGATGACCCCATTATGAAATATAAGATTGGAATTGAAGAATTAATTAGGATAATGAAGGATCCCACTTTCACCAACACCCATCACACTTATCCATCCAATTCCCTAAAGTCATTATTAGGCTAAATTGACTCTATAAAGATTCAAATTGATAGATGGGATTCATACTGGGATATTTGTATGGCTTATTGTGATGATAAATTAACAGCGCTTAAGGTCAAGAACAAAGACATATAAAAAGGGATCCATTTGTAATTTATTCATTGACCCAACCACCAATGCACCATTTCTAATAACTGCTAAACATTTTCTAGTGTATTGTTGCCAACATAACTTAATCATAGCTAATTTTTTAGACTGATAGTGGATGGTGTTTGATTATCCACCATGTAACAACCATGAAGTCCTATTTTATTTTTTAATTAAAATATATTTTGAGTTTATCCTCAATGAGATTCTAAACTATTTTGATTATAGTGAGTTTCAAGGCTGATGGAAATTCTTTGTATAAGATCGACTAGGTGTACATCATGCACCTAATCAGTGTAGAAAAATTTGTATCTAAAATACACTTAAACTAGATATCCCCTCTATAGTTCATTAGGTTGTGGAGATAGACACTATGCATGCACTTAGTCTTCTCATTGATACAATCATTCAACATATGAGTATGCTCTTAGAGGCTAATGCCAAAGATATACCACCTAGTTAGATACATGGCGCCAACATTGTAGATCTTATAGAGCTATATGCACTAGACTTTATGATGATAATGGCATTGGTAGTTTAGAGGGATTAGATAATATACTTATCAGTGATGAATTCTCTTCATGTACATTTGGTGTGAAAATGTCAACCACTACATAAATGTAGGTATATTTTATATAAATATCATGTTAAATTCAACTTATATTTACAAATTTAATTTAGATAAATATTAATTTACATAGATATTGAATAATATATATGTAATTTTTTATATTTTAGGAGGTGATAGTGCCTTCATTGTCATATTTAACATTTATAACATTTGATTTAATGTAACCATTGTTTATTTGTTTGGATCCGACTATTGGTCGATCCTTTAACACATCTATCTCTATTAGGATGACACCTTTTACTTATAAAGAGGTAAATTTTTAAATTAATCTTATTCTCTATATACATTTAGTCTATGTATATTTACCTTGTAATATTTAGTTAAATTCATCTATCAAGGATATCAAAATTTAATTACATTACTATTAAATACAATCTTAGTTTAATAAAGGAGAAAATATTGCCACATATATCTTTTATACTTTATAGAAAAGTAAGTGAGAACTTGTTTACATTCAGTTGATTTATCAAGTATACTCTCATCCATCACTATGAGCCAAGATAGACATAGGCATTATTGTTGTAATTTCATTTGCATAGGCATTGATAGAGGTATATAATAAATTGTAACTTTGAATTGTAAAAATAGACTTGTTTTAATAAATTTACTGCATACTTGTGGTAAATATAACTTATATTAATGTACTATGTATGCAGGGTTGTCCCATGACATTTGATAGTTTTAACTAGATGATTTTTAGTGTAACTTATCATATTTATTTCATATTTAAAATTAATATTCAAACATTTACCCTATCACTAATTAGTTTTATCCACACAAAAAAATTGAGTAGGATTGAGAGCTTGTAGTAAGTGCATATTTAAATGATTATTTACTCTAGTTTAAAATTAATTTGTTAACAAGTGGTTGAATGTATTTTATGTTAAATTTTTAATAATACTTTTATTTTAATAGGATCAATTACAATCAATCTATGAATGTAGGACTCATAATCAGACCTTGGAGAAATACAAAGCATTAGAGGGATCTCCATCTACTATTACGGTATCCCAAGGAAAGTCTTATTTATGGAAGACAAAGAGAGGGAGGTTATGTGGTGATTAGAATATCTTACATGAGATGTGATTTTTTGTATTCCTATATGGAAATGTATGATTTTTTGGCCTTTTATATGTTTATATGACATTCAACTAACATTAGATTCTATGTTGGTAGATAGTGTAATTTTTGTATGCCTATCATGGCAATCTATGTATTATTAACATTGTATATGTGCCTATATGATTTTTTTTGAGTTTTCATCTAAATTATGTTAATACATCTAATTTATATTTAGTTTTAATTTAAAATTTTATAATATAGTGTTATTTTTATATTCCAAAATATTATCATTCATATATACCTGTATATGATATTCACCTGACATTAGATACTATGTTCATAGATCATGTGATTTTTCGTATACCTATCATGGAAATCTATGTATTATTGACATTGTACATGTGTGTATATTATTTTTTTAAGGTTTCATCTAAATTATGTTAATATATCTAATTTATATTTATTTTTAATTAAAAAATTTATCATATATTGTCATTTTGATCTTTCAAAATACTATCATTCATATTTCATATTTAATGTTGTACATAAATGAGGATTAAAAATGTTCTTTTCAATGCTATAAATTTTTTATCTCCCATATTTTTTTAAATTGAAATTTTTATTTGATTTTGTATAGTGGAAGTAAATGATGACACTCTTATCTATTTTGCATTTGTCATCACCCATTTATAACTTTTCAATTGATCATTAACATAATTTGATTTCACTTAAGGTCCATACCCAATCATTCTCATACTTTTAAATTGTAGAGACATAAAATCATTCATAAATTCTTGAAAATTTATTGATTTAATACCTATACTTGAAAACCTCATCTTTCACCATCACCTAGCTTTAATGCCTTTTTGGATAACATTTCTTGAAACTAGGCCTACTACTTGTATGGATTCTATGATTATTATTCCATTATATTTTCCCTCACCTCTCAAGTAATCTTTATCAATACCTATTCTACACTCAACTCATTTACTATCCTCGAACCTACCCCTTTTGTCATTCATTCTTCACACTCTCTCACTATATATTCCCTAGGCTTCGCTATGCCTAGATGCCTTATTATTATTTAATAATTTTAATAATAGTTCCTCTAGATATTATATCCACCTATCTAACCTCAATTCAACCCACTCAATCTAATTTCAAATTCCTCCACACACCTTTACAGTTTCTTGCACTTTTTCCTTTTAAGGGATGCTTCCCCTAATGGGCCTAATGCACATTCTTGAGATTGGTTATTGAACCTTAAACACCTCACTCTTGATCCCCTTCAATTAACCATTGAGGTTTATAGACCCAATTCAATTCCCATTAATAGTTATATTTATTTCTAGGATTTTCCCTTAAGGGTGTTGGCCTCCTACAATTGATATTTGAGAATATCACAAACCTATTCTATCCCACAAATCACCTTTAACACTTAAAATACACTTTCATTCAAAGGTGGATGATATATATATATATATATATATATATATATATATATATATAGAGAGAGAGAGAGAGAGAGAGAGAGAGAGTTTCATGGGGTTGTGTTGTTTGGAATAGTAGGGGGAAGTAGTATGAGTTAGTAGAGTAGGTATGAGGTTTAGGATATAGGGATATATGGATAAATAATATGGAAAACTATTT
Source organism: Torreya grandis (assembly GCA_037957365.1). Lineage (NCBI taxonomy): Eukaryota > Viridiplantae > Streptophyta > Pinopsida > Cupressales > Taxaceae > Torreya > Torreya grandis. The sequence goes on along the minus strand of JARHVA010003670.1, from coordinate 1,862,104 downwards.
TTTCCATGAGGACAAGGATATGATAGTGGATCATAATGTAAATATTTATGAAGATCAATAAAAGATGTGTTATCTAGTGTAGGATCCTAATTATCATTATGTTTTTAATTTATTTGAATAAAATGTGATGTTTTATAATGTAATTTAATCTTGGATAGAATATCCCATGCTAATTTTTAGGTGTGTGTAGGCTTGAGTGGTTGCAGGTAGACAAAGGAGTAGTTTCACCCTCAAGTGAAGGTTGTTTGAGGAATATCAATCATGGAGATATAATTTACTATAATCTTATGTAAAGAGTTTTATTGATTTTATAGAATTAAATTTTCTTATAGATACATGAAACTAGAAAATTAAATCTACTACCCATAGATTCCTTTCATTATTAAAAAAGAAACAATTAGTTTCCATTCAACCATACAAATATTAATAATAAGTGTAAGTAAAAAATATTAGTTCCAAGTAAAGTATCAATATGAAAAAACCTTATATTGAATAAAAATTAGCAATAAAAAATTGGATATGGGGAAGGATAATGTCTAGGACTATGTTCTTTGCATTTCATCATGCCTAATTGAGAAACCCACCACCCAATCTTCCCTCAAGAATACCCTTCTCAATACAAGAAAAATACAACTTTTAGCCTAAGTTCAAAAATGCATAAAAAAACCTATAAGTCATTTATTAAAAATTTAAGATCAACCATATACCTATTTAATACCTCTAATATCATCCTAGATCACTCAGGTGGAACCTTTGATAGTAATTTGTGGTGCAAGTTACAGTGATGGGTCCTAAAATGTAAATTTTTAGCATTAAATAAGAAACTTCTTAAGCTTCAATTGCCATTTATACCTTTGGGACCTATAGTTGATAATTTATCACGTATAGATAGGTAGATTACATGTATTCAAATAATCAACATATTCAAATCCACCTAGAAGTACATTTTCACTATCATTCATGAGTATGAAAACATTGACAACAAATGTTGTCAAAGTTTAAGTTGTGGTTACATAGCATTGATTTTGATTATTAATGAATATAAATATCATTTCCAACATGTATTATAGGGTATATAATGTCTATTACTAGGTTATTTTCCTCTCATCATACCCGATCAACAAACCCATGACCCATTCTGGCCTCAAGAAAGCCCTTCCCAATACAAGAAAAAATGCAATTTTAAAGCCTAAGTTCAAACATGCATAAAATGAAACCTATAATTCATTTATAAAAAAACTTATATCCCTCCCATACATATTTAATCCCTCTAATCTCACCCTATATCACTTATATGCAAGCTTCAATATAATTTTATGGCACAAGTTGTAGTGAAAGGTCCTAAAATATAACTTTTATGCATTAAATAGGCAACTTCTTGAGCTTTAACTACCATTTCTACCTCTACGACTTCAAATTAGAAATATATCACTTATATTATGTCTATACACATAAATTAAATGTTCTCAAACTTCCAAAACACTCAAATCCACTTGAAACTACATTTTCACTACCATTCAAGAGTGTGGAAACACTCAACAATTATTGTCAAAGTTTAAGTTATTGTAGAACTTTAATTTTGATGCTTATTGATAAAAAATTGGGATTTAAAACAAATATATGGGTTTTATTACATATATTTCTAGGTTTTTATCCTCCCTTTATGCCCGATCGACAAACCCACCACTCATTCTAGCCTCAAGAATGCCCTTCTTAATAGAAGAAAAATGTAGTTTTTTAGACTGAGTTTAAAGACACATAAAATGAAACCTGTAAGTCATTTATATGAATCATAATATCCCAAAAGTTACTATTTAATCCCTTTAGTATCATTCCATATCACTTAATTTTAACCTTCTAGATTAATTTTTGGCACAAGTTGTGGTGACGGGTCTTAAAATGCATCATTTTGGCATTGAATAGGCAACTTCTTAAGCTCAAACTACCTTTTCTATGTATTGGACTTCTAGTTGAGAATATATCACCAATATCATGTTTATATAGTAAAAATACATGTGATCACATAACTAGGACATTCAAATGACTCAGAAGTGCATTTTCACTATTGCTCAATATTGTAGAAACACTGACAACAGATGCTGTTAAAGTTTAAGTTGTGGTTATAGGACTTTGATTTTAATGTTTCTCTACCAAAACCTAGAACTTAAAAAATTTATAGGGGTTATATAACATCAAAAAATATTTTATTGTACTCCAATCATTCTTGATCGATAAACCCACCACCCATTTTAACCTTAAGAACTCCCTTCCCGATATAAGAAAAATGCAGTTTTTAAGCCTAAGTTTAAACATTCATAAAACAAAACCTATAAGTCACTCAAATGAACCTGTAGATCCATATACTACCTATTTAATCCCTATAATCTCACACCATAGAACTTAGATGGAATCTTCAATAGAAATATGTGGCACAAGTTGTATTGATGGGTTCTAAAATGCAACTTTTTGGCATTGAATAAACAACTTCTTGAGCTCTAATTGCCATTTATACCTCTAAGACCTCTAGTTGAGAATCTATCACTTCAATCATGTATAGATATATAAATTACATGTGATCACACTACCACAAATTTAAAATCCACTTGAAAGTGCATTTTGACTATAGTTTAAAAATGCAAAAACACTTATGACGAATGTTGTCAAGTTTAAGGTGTGGTTGTAGAACTCTAATTTTGATGCTACGTGAGCAAAAACTAGCATTTCCAACACATATGGGTGGATAACATAGAGTAAAAATTTCTTTTCCTCCCATAATTCTTTATTGACAAATCCACCACCCATTTCAACCTCAAGAACACCCTTCCCAATACAATAAAAATGCATGTTTTTATCCTATGTTCAAACATATATAAAATGAATCCTGTAACTCAATTATAAAACCTATCATATCCCTCTCATACCTATTTAATCCCTATAAATTTACTATATATCACTTATATGGAACCTTATATGGTAATTTATGGCACAAGTTGCAATGATGGGTCCTAAAATACAGCGTTTTGGCATTGAATATGCAACTTCTTAAGCTCCAACTCCCATTTCTACCTTTAAGGGATCCACTTTAGAATATATCACTTTGACCATAGCTAGATAGTTAAATTTAATTTATTCCCACTATCACTATGTTCAAATCCACATGTAAGTTCATTCTAATTACTGTTCATGAGTGCAAAAACATTAAGTACTTAAAAAGTTAGCTTATCTTAGCTTGAAGAGTATGGAATTATTTATTGATAGTGCCAACCACATGAAGGTGGAAGATTATTTGGGACCACTAACCTAAAAACAAATTTAGGAAGTAATTAAAAAATAAATTAATAATTACTACTTAGAAAAAAAACATTTGGTAAAATTGATTATATCTACATTTGAAAATTCAAAAAACCTATGTATTTGAATCTAATCAACTACTAGGATCTGTTCTAACCTTGATAATATCAAGAATAGGCTAATGATGTAACTCAAAAACTTTCTCTAATTTCCTATTTATTTGTCTCTCATGATATTTTTGTAATTTAATATTCATTACAATAATAAATTTTGAATAGTTTAGTACCTTCCTGAGTGTTTCAAATTCTTTCAACAACCATTGATCTGAATTTTTTATAGGATATCATGGAAACCAAGTTCTAGTGACTACCACTGACCTAGTGGTATAATCAATGTTTTATCAATTTATAACCAGGGAAGTAATTTTTTTATTTATCTCTACATGCTAACATAAGTAGTAATATATGTCCCCTTCATTGTCCTCATATACAATAATTACAAAAACATACCATGTATCACAAAAAAATAATTTAGTGATGTTATTAAGATATATAGTGAGAATAAATTGTACATAATGAAAAATAGTCTACCTAGATGCACTAGATCATATACATGGTCAAATTCCTCTGATAATTTCATATCTATAAGTTAAAATGTTGTTGGAACCTAATATGTGTTAATTACAATTAAAGGTTTGGAACCTTAGTCATCCACCCACTCTTGTGACTCACACTCATTCCAAACAAAGTCCATGAATGTATAAGAGAAACATTCCAAGTGTCTCATATGAATAGTCCAAGAACTTTAATTTGATATATAAAATGAGTGGATCTCATTTGAACCCATTATAGTAATATAATATTTATACTTTTCCAAGTGTTCTTCCTCCATTAATGAGAAATGTCTAAGAAAAGTAGAATTTGGATGAGCACCATGACACATGTTCTCATTACACCATTCAAGTAGTGTTTTTAATTGGTCAAATCAATACCCTCTTTAAATTTTAACTCCTCCCTTACAAAAACTCTTTTTACATGTGATCCAACACTATCATGCTCCCCTTTTCCATGGCTAGCCTCGGTGAAACTCTAAATTTGTTCTACACCATTGGTAAAGTGCATCTCGCTAAACCAAAAAAACATATGTGCATTTTTGAATTGCAATTTGTAATTTTTTGACCAAATGTAATGTTGATTGACAATAATTTTCCTCTAACTCAACTATTCATAGAACTTCTAAAAACAACTTTGCACATACTCTAAATAGTGTGATTGGTCATTGATGATATATAAATGATACTATCTTAATATTTTCCATTTCTAATCTATAGTATTAGGGGCATGAATTAATCTTATATGCATGGATATGGAAACTTGTGATTATTTTTAATACTATGATTGAACTTCCATTTATGGTTTTGATTGTATAATTTTTATAAAATTTAACTACTTAAATAATCAAAACAAGTGGGAATGTCTCCTTCCTTATCTTGAAATTTTTATCGAACCATAAATCCCTGTATGTGTGCCTTGCATACTCATAAACAATTTTCTCCCTAAGTTTGACCAAAAATTCAAAAATAGGTATCTTTTTTGTGACAAGCTCACACTTTTTAGATTCTTTGTCATCCTTTACTTGATAAGTCACTGATTTATATTTTATTAAACCAACTAATTACTATCTAATTCCACTTATACTCTCCTATTGATACATTTTTCTAATTTTGGCAATCCACCATAAATGTTGAAATTTCCATCTAAACTTTATTTGTTATAAAATAATTATCTATCCGGTCATTTAAAAAAATAGTTGGAATAAATTCCTTGGCTTATTTTGGTGGAAATTCAATGCCACACTGTTGAAAAATGTTGTTAGTATGCAAAGTATAATGAATATATAAAAGAAATCATAATGCATTGAAAATTGAACATGTTACCTAAAAAAAGTAGTGTATGTGTGATTTATTATTACATAATTGGCCATCTAAAAATATATTTGACAAATAGAAATTTACGGATGTTTTCCCAAAAACATAGAGTATAATTGTGTTTGAGTCATATCCAAGAAATGTTATAGATGTGGTTCATGGTTATGAAAACCAAATCTTCTTTTCTTTACATCTCTTGCTTTGGGAAAAATTCTTGTATTGTCTTTCAAAAATTGAGCAAGTAACTCTTTGAGAGCATTGGTTATAGCCTTGTCCTATCATGAATGTCTAACATAGAATGCCCATAGCTCATTGGTATTAGGTTCATTAAGTATTTCATATCTTTCAATTTCTTTCATTAATGTGTTTTTTTATATTATGTGTTTGAATTATTTTTGAAAGAATTAATTTTTTCCCTATTTGACCACTTACTACACAAGTTTGAAGTATACATTGAGTAGCATTACAATATTTAGTGCATGATTTTGGGCATACAGTATGATATGCATCATGTATATTCTCACCAATTTCATTGTTGTCATCATCCATGTTATATGTTATTAGTCATAATGTGTACATTATAGGTCTTCTATTATTCAATTTTATCAATAAAACAAATAATTAACATCTCTGACTATCATAATCTAAATTATGAAAGAAAATATCCCAAATTTTTTGAGCCAGCCTTCTTGAATGATGATTAGACATTTTTTTATGCATTGGTTCTAAAATATTTTCATTGAATTAAATTAAGTTATTTTATTTTCTATGCACAATTCTTAGAGGTGTTGTTAATGGTAAAATTTATTAAGAGGGTGTTTCATAATTGTTATTGATTTCATAATTTAGAGGTGGGATGACATTTTATTCACTGTTTATTTCTTCATTATATGTTTCCATGAAATTTTATTTATTGTTAATTTCATCATTATTTGTTTCCATAAAATTTTATTCATCCATGGGGGGTATAGCATCATAAATAGACTAATCATTAAAAATAAATAAAAACTTGGAACTTTGAATGTAAACTTCAAACATTATCTAATTTGTTATTATCAATTTCATTATCATTCATTTCATTATGGTTAATTTCATTATTATTTAATTCATTATTGTAAATTTTATCAATGTTTAATTAATTATCTATGGCATTTGGTTCATTAGGACTAGGTTTTGTACCTTTTCTTAAATGAGATTTTGGCATTCATATCTTGTGTTTCTCTCTTAACTCTTATAATTACCATAATGTTTTATTATTCAACATAATACTCTTCCTAGAATGTAATCCATAAGACATCAAGGACAATTGATAGCTTTTCAAATGTGGGGTGAAAAGAAGTACCCAAGTCCTACATAAGTATGAAAAGAATGTTTGTGGGGACAAAATTCTTGATTTAGGTAAAAAATAGACATTAAAAATTGAGTTTTGTCAATATTAATAATAATATGATCTTGTTATGCAATAATGAGATCACATTATATACCACAATCACATTATTAAATAATGTGATCACATTATTCTTAATATAGATTAGGGATTAGGGATTAAGGCATTAATGCATAGGGTTTAGGGATTATGGATTAGGGAATTAAGGTATAGGGTTTATAATTTATGTTTTAGGGTTTAAGAATTAGGTATTAGGTCATTGGTTTAGGTTTAAGGGTGAATGTAAGGTATAATCACTTTATGACATCTGAACCTAATTCTTACTAAAAAATATGGTAATTGGGGCTAAATCAATTGATAAATATGAAACTTATGGTTTAAAATTTAGGGTATAATGTTTAGGGTTTATTTTCTAGGTATTAGGGTTTAATGTATAAATGATATAGGGTGTACATAGGATCCACTATGTTTTTGGACTCAATTAGCCTCGACATCATCATAAATTGAGCCAATTAGTCAATTAACATAATGAATAATATGATTTGGGGAAAACTAAGTAATGTATATACCTAATTATTATTCTAAATGATTTTAATTAATGTTAAACTGATTGGTTTAGTGTTTAAAATATAAGGTGTAGGGTTTATGGTTTAGGGCTTAGGGTTTAAGTCTTATAAGGTTTAGGGTTTATGGTATAGAGGGTCAAATCACAAAGATAATTGAGGTAAACTTGAATCACTTGGACCTATTTTTGAATATATAATGGGGTTTTGGGTTGCCATTATACCCCATGTCATCATGTAGATTGAGTGAATCAGTCAAATGGGGCAATCCTTTATGCGATTTAGGCCAAAATACTCCCTATGAACTTAGTTCTTAGTCTAAATGATGTTAATTTTGGATAAAATGATTGGTTTAAGGTTTAAAGAGTTTAAATTTATGGTTTATAGTTTATGGATTAGGAACCTTAAGGATCAGGGCTTAGGGTAAAGGTTTTAAGGAATATAAGGTATAATTGTGGAGGTAAATGGGACAACTTGGAGCTCTTTAAAACTAGATATATGAGTAAAGAATGTGATTTTGGGCTCAATTAGCCACCATGTCATCATAGATTGAGATAATTTAGTCAATTATGCTAATGAGTGAAGAAGTTTTGACCATGTTGATCCCTGTGAACCTAATTCTTACTATGAAAATGCTAATTAGGGATAAATTGATTGGAATAGGGTTTAAGGTCTATAATTTAAAGGGTTTGAGGTTTTGGTATTATGGATTAGGGTTTAAGGTAAATAGTAAAATGTTTACAATTTAAGGTATAGGATATAAGGTCCAATCACTAAGGTAATTAAAACAAATTTGAGTTTTTTTAACCTATTTATGATAATTTCATTCATGTTTGCATTTCTAATAAAAATTAGGGTTAGTTGATCCATACATGTTGCATATGTTATAGAATTGATTGAGTCATAAAATTTTTTAGGGGATCAATTTTATAAAATCATGCCCTTAATTACATAAATTGGCTAATTAGATCAATTCATGACATAATCTAACTTAATTTTTCCCAAATCATAACTGGATCTTGAAGGGGTTCAAATTGGCCTAAAATGCCTCCTTGATTAAATCAATAAACTCTTTGGTTAATTATATATGACATGACATTATGGTTAATTTTGGTCCAAATCACATAATATATAACTTAAAATATGTTCATGTGGTTCATTTTGACCCTAATTAGGGATTAAGGATTATGGCATTAGTGCATAGGGTTTAGGGATTAGGTAATTATGGTTTAGGGATTATGTATTAGGACATAGGGTTTATGTTTAATGGTGTATATAAGGTCTAATATTTCTATGCCATGTAAACCTAATCCTTACTATAAAGGATGTGAATTAGGGATAAATCGATTGGTAAATAAGGAACTTATGGTTTACATTTTAGGGTATAGTGTTTACGGTTTATGGTTTAGATCTTAGGATTTAATTTATATATGTATTATGGTGTACATAGGGTCCACTATGTTTATGGGCTCAATTATCCCTGACATCATCACAGATTTAGCTAATTAGTCAATTACGATAATGAGTAATATGATTTGGGCCAAATAAAGTAATGTATATAACTAATTATTAATCTAAATGATGTTAATTAGTGATAAACCAATTTATTTAGGGTTTAAAATATAGGTTATATGATTTATGGTTTAAGACTTTGGATTTAGGACCTATAATTTTTAGGGTTTAGGGTACACAAGGTCCAATCACAAAGATAGTTGAGGATAATTTGAATCACTTAGACCTATTTGTGACTATAGAATGTGTTTTAGGGTTATCATTATACCTCATGTCATCATGTAAATTAAGTGGATTAGTCAAATAAGGAAATAAATAATGTGATTTAAGCCAAACTAATCCCTCTAAACTTAATTATTAGTCTAAATGACGTTAATTTGGGTTAAAATTATTGGTTTAGGGTCTAAAGAGTTTAAATTTATGGTTTAGATTTTAAGGATTATGGAATTTAAGGATTATGCTTTAGGGTATGGTTTTTATGGTATATAAAATATAATCATGAAATAAATTAGAGTAAATTTAGGATCCTTAAACCTAGATATGTGAGTAAATATCCCCCAAAATGAGTGAATGAAGTCAATACTGTAATGAGTGATGAAATTTTGACTAAGTTGGTCCTTATAAACCTGATTATTACTATATAAAGGATATTAATTATGGCTAAATGGATTGGTTTAGGGTTTCACGCTTAGGGCTTAGGGTTTAAGGTAAATGGTATAGCGTTTTAGGTTTAAGTTAAATGGTACAGGGTTTAGGGTTTAAGGTATCATATATAGGGTCTAATCACTAAGGTAATTAAAGAAAATTTGAGCTACTTGTTCACATATTTATGATAATTGCCTTCATGTTTGCATTTATAATAAAAGTAAGGCTAGTTAATCCATACATATTACATACAATATACAATTGATTGAGCCATAAAGTTGGTTTAGGGACTCAATTTTACCCAAACCATGCTTGTAATTATGAAAAATGACTAATTGGATCAATTAATGAGAGAATTTAGTCATATAAAATGCAAAAATTGGTAACTTTAGTATGCATAAGGACACCCAATCATTAGGTCCCTCTTACTTTCTCTCATGACACTCTAAGGCTTGTTTTCACAGATTCCTAGTCATCTGTGGCCTTCAAGACTTGAGCCAACAGATCCAAGACCCTCTATTCATTACTAATCCATCCCCTTAGGTCTCATATACTTAGGAATATATTGACAAAGTTGGATTATAGCACTAGACCCTAGGGTGTCCCCTTTTTATCACTCCTATCTAGTCACATCTTGAGCTTAGGTTATCATTTTTCCCTAATTCCTTTTGTTCATTATGTCAACCTAGTCTAGTTTCATCTAACACATGACTAATAGATCCCTATAAAATCTCGTTCAAATATAATTTGGAAAGGGGTTGATAAATATCATTTAAGCAAGAAAAAATACAAGAAAGACCACTCAAGCAATCTTCCTTATTCTCTACATATAACCAACTTATACAATTTTAAGCTAATTCAAGTTTTTAGACTAGTCCCTAACCATCCCAAAAATAACTATTTTTAACATTTATTGCATATCATTAACTATTTCACCACACTTTTAAAGGTAAAACTACATATGGCTTGATCCCTCCTAAAAGTATTGGTACGTAGGTAGCATGCCTACACATGGGGTGTGAAGCACATCCAATGCATCTTACACACACTGACCCATTTTCATTATTTGTTATATTTTATTTCAATTATATAGAAGATAAAAGTACACAAATAATCAAATTTAAAAATATTTATATTGACAGTGAGGACCTAAAAATCGGTACATAGACTCACACTAAGTAGATGAATAAAACCTAGAAAACTTAGATCTTGAGGATAAAAGCATTAGGGAAGGACTATAGTGCTAGAGCCCAGGGTGTCTAGTTTTGAAGGTCCTATCCAATAAAGAAACAAAGTTTAGGAACTTATTTACAGTAGTGCCCTAGTCTTACAAGAAAATTTCTAGACCCTATCTCAGTCAGAATAGTCTAGAGTAAGCTAAGTTTAATTTTATCTCTCTCACTACTATTTTTAGAAGAGGTCTAATTGAAATTAAATTTCATAAATTATTGGATTTAATTAGGAATATTATTTACTAATTTATCCTACTCATACTTATTTATTAAATAGTAAGAAAACTCCATTATTCCTAAAAATAACAGATCATTTGATGAACTTGATTTACTATTTTTTTTGCATAAAAACCCTATAAACCCTACAGTAAATTTCTAAAAGTTTTTTCTCATTAATTTTTAAATTTTTTATTGAATATTCAAATCATAAATTCCTCTAAAATTTTAAAATTTTGTAGTAAATTTTAAAATAAATTTATTTCAAACCCTAGTTGCATACACTAGGTCCTAGTAATTTTATAGCATTAATCCAATAATTTCTTGATTTTTTTCTTGCACCTATAAATCAAAAATTTATCTCAAATTTTTAAAAAAATTAGTAAATTTTAAAATAAATTTATTTCAAACCCTAGTTACATCAACTAGCTTCTAGTAATTTTCCAACCATTTTCTAAATTTTTAGTTGCACATTAAAATTAGAAAATCACTTCAAATATCAAAAATTCATAGTAATTTTCAAAAATTTATTTTTCTCAAAAACCTAGTTGCATTTACTATGTCCCATTAAATCAATAACACTCCCATAATTTTTTTTATTTTTGTTTTTAATACATAACTCAAAAATTCAATTTCAATTTAAAAAATTCATAGTATTTTACAAAAATATTTTTGAAAAATCCCTAGTTATATGTACTAGCTCTTATTTTTGCTTCTTAAGGTATCACCTTAAATGTTTGGGAGCTCTGTATCCTTTACATGCATATTATTGTTCCTTTTTTAGATTATACTAGTTTAATCTTTTCTACTATTATCCAAGTTGTTTTCCTTATGCCACCTTAGTTCCTTGCATCTCTTCCTTCAAGACAAAGTGAAAGACTTAGTGGCAATCCTCCTGAATTCACCCAAATTCCTTCAACTCAACCATATAATATGGATAAAAAACTAGTTCAAACTCTAGATATAGATTCTACACATCCTAATTACACCAATATTTATGAGAATAACTTTGATAATGAGTAGTATGAAAATAACAATGGTGATGTACACATTGATGCTCATACTCCACCACATTGGACTACCGATCCACTTCTACCTATTATTGATAATGAATTTATCCTCAACAAAGATTTGATTTTACAATTTTTTAGAGAAAGACTGAGGGAATAACCCCAAGATCATAATCTTATATTTCAATCTATCATGGAAATTAAAAAGGCTAAGTACATTGAATCTTCTATTATTTCAAATCCACCAATTGTAAATGACATTATGGGGGAAACTATATCTCAATAACCCCCTATAACAGCCTAACTTGCCTCTATGCCACTAGCTACAACTAGAACATTCCTATCTCTTGATGTGATAGCCCTTATGTAAGATGTTAGGATTGTGGAGCTAAAAGCTTCACTGATGCAGACATGGAGGAGGTTGCAGAATGAGTTGCCAAGTGTCAGAAGTGTTTGGCGTTGGTCTGGCCAACCGGCGTCGGCAGGGTAAGACAGGGAGGCAACCGACGTCGGTCATATATCGGCCAGCGTTGGCGACCCCAGGCAGACAGGGACCGACGTCGGTCGCCTGTGTAGTTCGATTGTGAGTTAATTACGGGCAGTGAGCTAACGAACCAAGAGTTTGCATGATGAGTGCTAATTTTAGACTCATAGCTGCGGATCTAATTATTGTAATTAGATGTCTAATCATTGTTTGGATGAGATCTATATAATAGACTCATGGTTGTATTGGAAAAGTGTGCCAGGGAGTAAGAGAGCATAATTATAAGCTCCTTCTGTGTGTGAGGTAGAGCAATGGTGCGTTCCTCCTAGTGCCACAGTACCAGGTGTGTTGGTGCTGGATTGGAGAGCCATCTGGGTTCTTCAAGAGTGTAGGATCTTGGTCACAGTTGCATGGCCTATATAGGAGATCTACATGGTAAGTAAGATCGTTGATCTGCAGGTGTATGTGTATGCAAGGTCGAGGTTCACAGGTGAATAGAACCATTGTTTGATTTGCAGGTGTGCAAGGTCATACAGACAGCAACACAACAGGGAGCAGTATCAGGCAGGATCTACTTGGAGTACAGGTGTGTACTCGGATAGAGCAAGAGGAAGGCAAGGAAGTTCCTTCCATAAGTATGGTCTGTTGAATTGCAGGTTGTTGCAGATTCATGGGAGATCTACTTGAAGTACTTTGAGTACTTGTGGAGCACGTGGAGTGCTTGTGGAGTGCGTGGAGCACTTGTGTTATGCGTGGAGCATGGGAGGTGAACATCAACTCTGTATTTGAGTTGGGTGTTGTGACCTGTGAGAGGGAGAGCTTTGGGGAGAAGAAGTACTGTTCACTTGAGGTGTGGGAAACCTCTGTAAGGTGGTGGAGAAGAAGTGGCATCTTCTTTATTGTATTCTTTTCTGTATAAAGTGTTAATACAAGTTGTGTATTGTCTCTCATATGCTTTGTTATTCTGAATTCTAGTTACTTGGTGAATCTGGTTTATTTCCGCATATTAAGTTGCTTGAAGTTTGGTAATCAATTGTATGTTTCCAGTTTTGCATCCTGACAAGTGGGATCAGAGCATGTTTGTTGTTCTAGATTCCTGACAAGTGGTATCAGAGCCTTGGTTGTAGGTTCTTAGCTCGATACCAACAAGTGGTATCAGAGCTAAGGTTGTAGGAAGCAGGTTGTGTTTTGGTTATAGGGCACTCTCAGGGGTTTCTGATTGAGTGGGAGTAGAGCAACGGCAGATCAAAGTAAGCTAAGAATGGAGGAGTTGAAAAGCACAGATGATTACTCACGGTCTGATGGAAAGAAAGAGTAGGTAAAAGAAGATTGTTGGTTGGTAGCAGATCAGCATGAAGAAACTGAAGATACAGATGTAGCAGGTGTTGTTGCACAGGATGTGTTTGCAGGTTTCTTGGATAAAGTTGAATCTTGGATAAAAGATTCGGTTGCCTCTTTCCATGCAGTTCCAGGTAGAGGAGCTGGTGAGCCTTGCCAAAGAATTGGCAAAGGAGAAGTGAAGCTGAAATTGCAGGCAGCCAACACACAGGTGTTGATGAAGGTCATGCAGGTCCCAGGTTTGGAGATATGGCTAATTTCTTCAGAAAGATTGGGTGATGAGAGATGCACAAGAACTCTCACAGTGAATGCACTTGAATTAGCTGGTGGTAAGAAAATAGGTATACTTTATCTACTTGTTTATATTACTGATTCTTCTTCTGTTGTGGAGACGTGGCTTCGTAGGCTTGGTCACATGAGCAGGAAGGAGATGCATGTTCTTAAGCGGAAGACAGATATATTTGACAGGTTTAAGAACTGGAAAGCCTTGGTGTTCTTGGAGAAGATGGCGGACAGAGTTCAGTGGATGAGGCTGGATACATCTGAGCAGGGCAGTTTGGACATGGAGATTGATCCAAAGGAGCTCGCGGGTAAAAAGTCATCACTCACAGGCGAACACAGGTACCGGCGTCGAACAGACAGGTGCCGATGTCGGTCATGTGCAGACCGAAGCCGGCAGTGTCGGGTAGGGTAAGACCGGCGTCGATCATGGGACCGACGTCGGCAGTATGTAAGACCGATGTCGATCAGGAGGACCGACATCGGCAGCAGGGACACCAGTGCAGGCAGGTTGGTAGTCAGGTACAGACGCATGGAACCGACGCCGGTCGGATGCAGACTGTGGAGTGACCGAGGTCGGTCACTGTAATGAATTTTGGGTGGACAGCAAGCTGTCAAGGAGTCTCAAACACCCATACAGAGGACTGAAGGCGTAAGTAGGCCCTCAAATTTGTGTTCCTCTTCTTCATACTTGTTGTTGATTGTAAAGCAGGAAGGATCCAGGAAACAGGTGTGAGCTAGGCAGGATTATGATGCAGAACCAGACGGGAGTCTTGGTAGGTTTGCCAGCTGGATGAAAGCACAGAGACGAATGGATGCCTTAGTAGAAGAATAGAGAGAATGGATACGTGAGACGGAAGACCAGGCATACGGTCTTGAGGAGCTGCAGGACAGTGGTACCAGGTTTTGATAGGTGGAGGACGAAGCATAGCTTCAGTCGATGTCAGGGTAACTACTGTGGTTTGACTTACCAGGAGGATGATGGTCATGACATCATTCTGTTACTGTATGTGGATGGTATGTTTTGCTATAGCAAGTTTGTACATACAGGGTTTTGCTGAGCTAAGGGTAAGATTAGTTCAGTGGCATGTCATGAGGAGTTTGGAGCAGCGGAATTCTTTGACATGGGAGGCATGGAGATCACAGGGTGATTTTGTCTCAAGTGGGAGCTGATGTGAATCAGGTGTTGGCGAGGTTCGGGATGCAGAGCCGGAGCACACTAAGGGCTAGACAGGTACAGTGTCCGAAATCACATGAGGTCTGGTATAGACCTGAGTATTCCCATGCAGTGGGAGCTGTCAGAGAGTTAGGAGCCAATTCGGGGAAGTGGGTTCTCAGGTTTTCTGAGAGGGACCGGCAGTAGGTGTTGCTATGCAAGGTCAGGACTTCACTACATGTATTTGTAGATTCGGATGTGGCAGGTTACTCGGATGACAGGTGGTACACCATGGGATATGTGGTGGGTTGTCTTCAGGTGGGAGCTTGAAGAGGGATACAAACCAGGAAACAGATTAGACGGAGTATAGGTACAGGTACAGTGCAGCTATTTATCTCCAAGTGGGAGATTGTTAGGATTGTGGAGCTAAAAGCTTCACTGATGCAGACATGGAGGAGGTTGCAGAATGAGTTGCCAAGTGTCAGAAGTGTTTGGCGTTGGTCAGGCCAACCGGCGTCGGCAGGGTAAGACAGGGAGGCAACCGACGTCGGTCATATATCGGCCGGCGTCGGCGACCCCAGGCAGACAGGGACCGATGTCGGTCGCCTGTGTAGTTCGACTGCGAGTTAATTACGGGCAGTGAGCTAACGAACCAAGAGTTTGCATGATGAGTGCTAATTTTAGACTCATAGCTGCGGATCTAATTATTGTAATTAGATGTCTAATCATTGTTTGGATGAGATCTATATAATAGACTCATGGTTGTATTGGAAAAGTGTGCCAGGGAGTAAGAGAGCATAATTATAAGCTCCTTCTGTGTGTGAGGTAGAGCAATGGTGCGTTCCTCCTAGTGCCACAGTACCAGGTGTGTTGGTGCTGGATTGGAGAGCCATCTGGGTTCTTCAAGAGTGTAGGATCTTGGTCACAGTTGCATGGCCTATATAGGAGATCTACATGGTAAGTAAGATCGTTGATCTGCAGGTGTATGTGTATGCAAGGTCGAGGTTCACAGGTGAATAGAACCATTGTTTGATTTGCAGGTGTGCAAGGTCATACAGACAGCAACACAACAGGGAGCAGTATCAGGCAGGATCTACTTGGAGTACAGGTGTGTACTCAGATAGAGCAAGAGGAAGGCAAGGAAGTTCCTTCCATAAGTATGGTCTGTTGAATTGCAGGTTGTTGCAGATTCATGGGAGATCTACTTGAAGTACTTTGAGTACTTGTGGAGCACGTGGAGTGCTTGTGGAGTGCGTGGAGCACTTGTGTTATGCGTGGAGCATGGGAGGTGAACATCAACTCTGTATTTGAGTTGGGTGTTGTGAGCTGTGAGAGGGAGAGCTTTGGGGAGAAGAAGTACTGTTCACTTGAGGTGTGGGAAACCTCTGTAAGGTGGTGGAGAAGAAGTGGCATCTTCTTTATTGTATTCTTTTCTGTATAAAGTGTTAATACAAGTTGTGTATTGTCTCTCATATGCTGTGTTATTCTAAATTCTAGTTACTTGGTGAATCTAGTTTATTTCCGCATATTAAGTTGCTTGAAGTTTGGTAATCAATTGTATGTTTCCGGTTTTGCATCCTGACAAGTGGGATCAGAGCATGTTTGTTGTTCTAGATTCCTAACATAAGAGATGAGGTCTCTTTAATCCAAAGTGATACATATTTTGAAAGGTACTAGTAGACCTACGTAGGATTTGGGTTCTTTTTCTCTTCTACATACACCATTAACATGTCACATCACTTCTACACCCTTGCCATAAGGTTTTGTTCAACCCAAAATTATTGTTTATGATGGAAAGGGTGATCCAAAGACACATTTGAGAGATTTTTATGAAGCATGCTTGGATTATGTACCAAATGACTAGCTACTTAACAAGCTATTTTCATAGAGTCTAAAGGATTATGGTTTACAATGGTTCTAGAGTCTACCAAATCAATTGATCAATGCATTCAATCCTTTAACTGACATGTTTCTAGAGCACTTTAGTATCAAAATTGGTGATATGGTTTCATATGCTCAAATTTCTCAATAGAAACAATAACCAAATGAGTATCTCATAGATTATATTCTTTAGTATAAAATCATCTTGACTAAGATGACTATCCACATGGTAGATCAAGAGTTATAGGACCTTTTCAAATAAAGTCTTCTACTAGCACTTCATGAATCAATCATTTTCAAAATATTCTCTTCCTTCACTAAATTGTGTCACACATTAAAAGAAAGAGAAGTCAAACTAATTTAAATGGGCAAACTAAAGTACACTAATACATTAGACACAACTAATAAGAGTAACAAAAATGTCCCATGTAAGGTCAAGTTCATTGATACTAAAGGGAAAAATCGACCTACAATTAATGTAGCTTTAGAGCCTGCTTAGTGAATAGTTTTGTTAATACCCACTCAACATACTTTTTCACATCTTTCAGTTCCTCCAACCAAGGTTTTATAGTAGATTTTGGATTGTAATATCATATCTCTCCATTTTATTTGGGATGTTGATCCAACAAATCCTCTTCCAAAGGGATATGATCAATAGGCATTTTGTGACTACCATAGGGCACTAGGCCATATGATAAATAGATGTATCACTTTAAAGCATAAGATACAAGAGCTATTAGATTCAAATGTTATTGATCTTGGCATTTTAGTTGAGCCTCCATCAGTAAAGAAAACATAGGATAAAGCATTGAAAATATTTTCAAATCCATTTCCACAACATTCAAAATAGGATACAAGGGACACATTAAGGGTTCATCATAAATATCATGCACATCCACCTATAGATACATATAAGGCACCTTTAATTGAGTTACATCCTTTACGTAACATGATCAGTGTATACAATTCTAGAGTTATAAATATAATTTCTATTTCCTTCTTAAAATAGGAGATCATCAAGGATGATTCATATTATCATGCACTCTTTATTAGAGCTCACATTCATAATCAACCTATTCACAATGTTATTATCGACAATGGTTTGAGTATTAACATGTGTACCTTGACACTACTACAACATTTAGGTTATTTAGAGTAGGATATCACTTTTATAGACATAGTAATAAATTGATTTAGTTGGAATATATAGATCTCATTGGGTGATATAGTAATTCCACTATAGTTTGGTCCTACACATGTGGCCACACCATTCACTAAAGTTCTTAGTGTAAGAATTTTTTATATGTTATTTGGTAAACAATGGATTTAAAAACTCAGAGTAGTACCTTATATAATTAATATATGCATGAAATTCATTCATGATAATCATTTTGTTACACTTGAAGGAGTTCCATATGATTTTCCACTCCTTACTTTAGAACCATCTACCAATTTGTAGTCACCAATTTTAGTTTCACCACTAGTTTTAGTTTTATCACAAGTTTTAGCTTCTCACTTAGTTTGATTTCCTATTCCACTTCAGATTTAGACATAGTTGAGGAATCCATCACTAGTATAGAGGGTTCATAAACCTCCACAACTTTAAGATTCTAAATAGTTTCTAGCTATAATATTCACACCTAGAGCAGTTTTATTGAGATCTCATGCATCTACACATAAAACACATGTTCAAAGAGGTTCTCCTACTTTCATATGGGTCACTAAGGACCCTATAGTTGAATCCAATTTTCATATTTATATAGGGACCCGACAGTCAGTTTCAACTTCAAAGACTTTAGAACATATATAGCTTTCAGCATTTTCACCATGCTTCACGATCACACATGATTCCACTCCTTGATACAAGACACCATTATAGGAAGTCTTGCATGAGACTCATCGATTAATATTATTTTCCTTAGCTATCTTCTACTTAATTATACATAATTTAAATTTTTGAAAAATACAAAAATAATCATTTCAAAATATAAAAACATTTTATTTGTATGCATCATCCATGTTTTACACTAATATTACTATGCTAATACTTAGATTTGTTATTGCATGTTATTTTATGTTTATTTATCTAAATTACCATGCTTCACTTGATCTTATTTGAGTGTGTGTAGTGATATCTATCTCTCTGATTACTTCACTCTACCCATTGAGGGGCCATTCTACATCTACATTCAAGACACACTTTGATATACATACCTACTGGGGGAATATTCTA
Organism: Torreya grandis; assembly: GCA_037957365.1. NCBI lineage: Eukaryota > Viridiplantae > Streptophyta > Pinopsida > Cupressales > Taxaceae > Torreya > Torreya grandis. The sequence continues at coordinate 1,842,950 of JARHVA010003670.1, read as the reverse complement.
CAACACTTTTGCTTCTTTTCTTTTATTTTTTAGCATTACCCAAGTATTCTCAACAATTACATGCCTTATTATATCTATAGGTGGTTGGCATCATTTTAGAGTGTCTTTCATATAAGCCTGACCTCCACATTTCCATGTTCTTGAGTGGCTTCCACATAAGCCAAATTTTTAGTTTTGGAGTGGCTTTCATAAAAGCCTAATCTCCATGTTTTCTAAGTTGGCAAACATTGGCCTAGTTTCCAACACACACTCAGCTATCCACACCACATTATTAGATTTATAGAGAGTTTATGGGATTCAAGAACCATCTCATATGACATAATTATTCATACTAGTATTAGTTTATAGCTTCACTTCATGGGGTAATGATAGAGGCAAAGGGATATCATTTGTATTCTTGAGCCACCTATTCAGAGGAATCAAACATATTTTCAAGACATCAATTAGGACATGCATGATCATTTAGCTTCACTCAGTGAGTTAATGACGGAGCCATAGGGCTAGCCTTTATATTCTTTAGCTGCCTATTCAAAGGGATTGGATACATATTCCAAACATTGATTATCACATTCTTGATCTTCTAACTTCATTTAATAGGTTATGATGGAGTCAAAGGGCCAAACTTCACATTCTTGATCCACTTTCCAAGGAATTGAGTACTCATCTCGATTCATAATATAACTTTTGATACAACATCATCCAGCAAATTTATCATTACTCAACCTTACCCATTATCACAAGTTTTGTATTGGTTCACATACCTAGTAAGGTATATTCATTCATTTCTCTTTATCTCTCTTACCCATCTTTAAATGTTCTTATATTATGTTTCATATAATAATAATTGATCTACTCTTTTTTTCCTTTCATATATTCACACTTACATAATGTTATCTCTATGCACTATCCAAAATTAATTAGTATCAAAAGCTTCATGGGTTTCACCTTTGTAGGTAAGTTTAGGTACGCTTTCTATTTTCTTTTATCTTATTATTTCACTTTGCTGCATCACTAGAGTAAAGGGTGGGGGGTAAATGTAGTCATATAAAATGCAAAAATTGGTAACTTGAGCATGGATAATGACACACAATCCTTAGGTCCCTCTTTCTTGCTCTTATGACCCTCTTAGTCTTATTTTCATTGATTCCCAATCATTCATGGATTTTAGACATGACCCTAGCTAAGTGAGGACCCTTTATTCATGACTAATATAACCCCCTAGGTCTCATCTACTCAGGACAATAAGACCAATGTTGAACTATATCACTAGACCCTAGGATATGCCCTTTTTAGTGCTCCTATCCAATTACATTTTAAGCCAAAGTTATAATTTTTCCTTAATTCCTCTTGTTTACTATGTCAACCTAGTCTAGTTTCATCTAACCCATGACTAATAGATCCCTATAAAATCCCATTAAAATATCACTTGGAAAGAGGTTAGCAAGTATCATTCAAAGAATCAAGAATACAAGCAATACCACTAAAGCAATCTTCCCTATTCTCTACATATAGCCATCTTATACACTTTCAAGCTAATTCAAGTCTTCAAACTAGTTCCTAGCCATCCCAAACATACCCAGTTTTAGTAATTATTACACATCATTTGCTATTGCATCAAGCACTCTTAAAGGGAGAACTACATATGGATTGATACCTCCTTAGAGAATTAATATGTAGGTAGTGTTCACACACACAAGGTGTGAAGCAAGTCCATTGGATCTTACACACACTAACCCCTTTTCCCCATTTGCCAAAGTTTCTTTTAGTTTCATAGAAGATATAATTACATGAATAATTAGATTTTTAAGGAGCTCTATTGACATTAAGGACCTAAGAAATGGTAAGTAGACTCACATTGAGTAAAACAAAACCTAGGAAGCTTAGATCCTAAGGACAATAATGCTAAGTACTACAACAACAAAGCCTAGGGTGTTTAGCTTTGGTTCTCCTATCCAATCAAGAAATGAAGTTTAGGAAACTATTGGTGATAGTGTTCAAATCCTGCATGAAAATTTCTAGACGTTGTCTTAGTCATAATAGTCCAAAATAAGCTAAGTTTAATTTTATCTCTCTCTCTCTCACTGATATTATTAGAAAAGGTCTAATTGCAATTCAATTTCACAAATCAGTGGCTTTAATTAAGAATATTATTTACTAATTAATCCTACTTATACTTGTTTATTAAATAGTAATAAAACTCCATTATTCCAAAAAATAACAAATCATAGAATCAAACTTAATTTTGCCCAAAATCATATCTTTCTTTTTAAGGGGCTTAAATTGGCCTCAAATGCCTGCTCAATTAAATGAATCAAATCTTTGGTTAATTATATATAATATGATATTAGGGTTAAGTTCACTCAAAATCACATCATATATAATTTAACATAGGTTCATGTGGTTCATTTTGACCCTAATTATCTCTATGATTTAACTAATCAACATTTTCATTTATTAGCTAATAAAATTCAAGTATACTAATCTCAAAACCACATTCTATATATTTAAAACTTGAATAAATAAATAATGTTTCTTATATTTAATTGATCTAATGAAATTAGAGGTGATCAACCCCCAAATCACATTTTATAGTCATGCAATTAGGTTGAAGGAGCTCAAAATAGCCCAAATTTACTTCAGATGCACAACTAGATTGTTACTCTAAAGTCTATGTTCTAGCCATAGGTTTTAAAAATGCATTTTATTACATCCCATGATAATATAAATTATATATTAAAATGTATAATGAGTTACACCTTAAAATCAAGTAATTATAAGTAGTCAAGTCAACATATTAAAATGCCCATAATTTTTTAAAGGTCTATTATGATACTAAGACACCTTAATTCACTGTAAAAGGTTAGGGACCTTTCTTGTATCACATGAAGGAATGCAACTATTAGGTATCTCAATAACATATAAGAACATATATAAAATTTTAGCTCAAGAGAGAATTTGCATATTTTGGTGTTATGAAGATATAACATGATTGTGTTAGTAACACAATAGCATTGTTAATTTGATCATGTTATTTTAATTTAAATTAAAACATGAAGCCTTTTGGCTTGAGAATGTATAAGATTCCTGCATCAAAGGCTTGGACCTGTTAATCTACAACTGAGTCTGAGAGTTTTGTTTAAAAAAAACAAAATTTAAAATCAATCACCAAATACACTATGAATTTCAATGTAAAATTACAAAACTCAATACCATTGTGATGAGTACACTCTCCTCTTTCTGAAAATATGATTTCTATAATTTTTAGACTAATTTAAGGTTTCAAACTATGTAGATTTCTAACTATACATTTTTTAGTCCACTACATGTCGCAAACACACATGCTTATACATGTTAATATATTTTTTTTTAATTTGATCCAAGTGAAAAACAAGTTATATAGTCACAAACTAGACAAAATTCTACACACATTAAAAAAAAAAAAAAAATCATTTCTTTTGAGGTAGTTAGGTGTGCTTCATAGCTAGCTATCCATTTTTCATTAGTTTTTAAGATTGATTTACTTGAAAAAATCATAAAAAAAGTATTTATTGAACAAATATAAAAAAATTTAAGTCACAAACTATAATATCCTATATAAATTTTCACTAAAGGGTTTAAAAATTGATTAAACACTGCTAAAAAATGGTACATCATGTGAGCATATATCTACCCTATTTTTTGTTAAAGGAGTTACTCTTCACATTTTAGATGTTTTACCTATTTATACTTAACCATTTTTTAAAAAAAAAAATAGTTTTTTGGAAATTAGAGTCGAAATTATATATTTCATGTTCTTACACAATCTTCAAATTTGGAGTGTAGATATCTCAAATTATCTATATAAGTTTAGATTTATAAAATTTTAGGAAAATCATGTTCGTGGGTAGGCTCCTTTTTGTCCCCTAAATTTTTGCACTTACCCCTTGTTCACACATTTTTATTCATGGTATTATCATAAAGAAGATATCTATGAAAATTTCTTCCATGAATTATATTTATTTGATGAGAGACATGTGAGTGTTCTCTAGTAGAATTGATAATGCAAAACTCAAATCACTAAACAACATAACAAAAAAGGCAAAGTTAGAAAAACTTATAGTTATTAAAATTGGATTACACATGTGAGAAATAGGGTAAATAATTATAATTATGTTGGTATCCTTACCTTTTCAAAGACATACTTAGAACTAACATAATCAAACTAATGGACACTTTTTCAAAGATCCAACTAGTTCTCAAATTTTTAAAAAGTATTATGTTTGGCATTTTTACTTAGTTTTTTTCATGCTTTTCATTTTCTATACATATTTCTTGCTTATTTTTAGTTAGTTTTTTTATTTTACGACTAATTTTATTTTTATTTTTTATCCAATTCTCTTGTCTCATAGTTTAGCATCATTTATCTACATCTTTGGGTTTATTATAACCTAGATTAGTATCAGCTCCAAGATACCTTTTTCCTTATCTCACACCCTTTGTTTTTACATCTTTATTGCCAATTTGGTCTATCAAGACCAAATTCAAACCCTTGTAATCAAAAACTTTTCATGGTCATCATAGTGTCTTATCTGTCAAGTGAAGATTAATTTTTTTAGTGTCTTTGTCATAGTGTCAAGTGTTTTTCAAAGGTTTTGATAGAGTTTCAAGTGATTGTTTGATCTAAAAGTGCTCTAAAGAAGATGAAAAGAAGACATTTGGTGACTTATCATTAAATTTTCTAGAATAATACAATCAATGGAAGGTGTGAAATCAGACATAAACACAAAAATATGATCAAAATGCATTAAATTTCATTTTAATCCTTTTATAGGGCTATGATATGCTTATATGACTTTCAGTGGCAGTTTTCCTATGTAAAACTGGGATTAATTTTCCAAAATAAGACATTTTGGTATTTAAATTTAAAATATGGTCATAAAAAGAAATTAAATTAGTAAAATTACCTTCAAAAACACTCATTTATATGACTATATTATTCATAAAGTTTCATATTTGAAAAAGGTCACTTAAGGCAAGTTTAAGTGGGAAAAGGCCTTTTTAGATCCCACATGCCAGTTTTGGTCATTTAAAGGTGTAAAAAGACTAAATATTTGTTTTTAAATAATTATTTACTTGTTTATACCTTATCATGTTCTATTTTTGGTTTTAGAGATATTTGGTTGTGAATAAAAGGAAAAAATAACCATTTTCATGCATATTCATAAGGAAAAGTACATAATTATGCAACCATTTGTATAATTGAGGCCATGAGTAGGAGTAGAAGGGAATATTATGGGTTCCATAAGAATTTCATGGAAAAAGGAAGCATAAAAGGATCAAAATTTGTCTCTTCCATTCAACTTGCTAATTTTCACACAAGGAGAGCTCTTCAGGTTTCCAGGTGCTATGATCATGAAAGAGAAAATCTAGATATGCTATTTTGGAAAAATAAATTAGACTTGGAGAGCTTCCAAATGGAGAAAATGGTTCTCAAATTGATCATATCCCCTTAATAATAATCCATTTTAATTCAAGGTATACATCAATAGTATTACATCTATGAAGGCAATTAGGTTTCTATAATTTCCCCTCATTAGGGCATCACATAAAGAAAATTAAAGTTTATGGGGATTATTAGGGACATGATTAGCCTTTAAATGGTATCCATAAGTTATTTTACAGATATTTGAGGACGAAATTGAGCTCAATAAGATAATAGAGTGAAATCTATAGTCTATCATGCTTATAAAGGAGAATTATATGGTTCAGGAGAGAGAAAGGGTTTCAAGATTTCTTGTTTTCTTCTTGACAAGGATATCCATCATATTAATATGTATCTCAAGCAAGTTTATCAAGAGTTTATCCAAATATTCCTATAAAAATCCAATTGTTATGTTCTCAAGCATTCCAAAATCAATGATTATCAAATGTAAAGGTTATTTAGCATTTGTTAAGGTACTTAGCATAACCCTAGGTTTCAAATTTAGCCTATTATCCTCTTTCAATGGCTTCCAAATTGATATATCAGGTAGAGTATAGGATCATGATTTCATAAGATGCTTTAAGGTGGATCTGAGGTTTCCCTTTCATACTATTTTCACTCCATTTTGGTCATTCTCCATGATCACTTTTACACACTATCATTTCACTATAGTAAGGCTTTTTTTACCCTTCATTCATTGTTTGCTATATCTCATCCATCATAATGCCCTCCATTCATCTCCATCCCATAAATTTACTATCATAAGGAGCTATGAAAAATGAAATGAAATCATGGTGAATAAAATATGATATTTACACATTCAAATCCACACCTATAACAAATAAGGTGACCTACATCATGACACCTATAGTCATGAGGTTATTCATGAAGTACATAAGCCAAGGTAGATAAAGAGAGTGTATTTTGAAGGTATTTTATAAAAATACCTACCAAGGTTCAAAAATAGGAATAAAAATTCTAATATCCATGAGTAATGACTTACATAAGGTCAATAATAGTCTGTCTATACAATGGAATATATACACTGTCATCCTATAGTTCAGAAAGGGCATGATCTTTTTGAAGGTTTGGCCATGAAATGAGTGTGTGGTGAAGATAGGAAATAAATTAGGGATTATTAATCATAATAAGACTAATTTAATATCATAAACCCTTAATATAAATTCATATGCTTACAATCAAGGTTCTTTGAAGACACCGTATATGCCTATGTTAATTCAAGTCAAGCCTACTTGGTAGTTTTAGGACTCTTTTAGTTTTATGGAGACTAAATTTACCATCAAATGCATATATAAGCATGGGTATATTTAACCTTAAAAAATATCTCAAAACTGATATATATGAGGTTCTTAAATAGTTCAAAATTCACAATAGAGACCTATAGATATAATCAATAATGATCTACAATCAAGGAAAAGATAAAATATTATGGAAGAGGTTTTCATGATTGAAACCTTCAAGAGGAGGATAATGAGATTTTTTTTATATAATTTGAAAATTTAAATATATTTTTACACCTTTTCTCACCTTTTTCAAACTCCAAACACCCTCAATCATGACTCGGTCCTTAAAAGGACCTATAGGCACAAAGGTAAAATCAAGCATAGTAAGAGAGAGAGGTTCATCTTCATAAAGGAGTTTCATGATGGTATGAAACATTCATAGTGATTATGGAATTTAATGAGGTCGAATTATCATGAATAATTACTCCAAAAAACACTTAGTCAAGGTCAAACTAAATTTTACACCTATATCCATGTTATCATAGTCTTGTATGAAAAAGATCATGTAATGGAACTACAAACCTTGTTCGAAGAAGCAACATGTTAAAGGGAGAGATGAGGGAGATTTAAAGTATATTAAGGTGCTTTCTAAATGTAAAAAATTATGGTGAACATAATTTTAGACACCTCCTTTCACTTCAAAACACACACCTATAGTCTAGAAGAGTTGTTAGTAAAATACTCAAGCATATCTTCATTCTCTTGAAGGTCATGAAGTCAAAGTGATCAATGGTGGAGATTCATAGACAAAGAAATTAATTAAAAAATTATGATATAATGAGATATATATATATCATGGTGGGTCCTCCATGTACTAATATAACACATTCAAGGTCAACATATAGGCACCTATAACCATACAATGGTAATCCCTCTCACATAGTCATAAGCCCTAAAAGGAAAACTAAAAGAATGTTCAAATAAAATAGTGAATAACATGTAGAAATTTTATCCAAATCAAGCATAAATTTTACATATTAAAACCATTATAATTAATACTAAATTACAGTCAAGGATATAAGGTGGCAATACAATAGATTGTATAGATTTTTTACTATGTTTAAGGCCAAAAGAGCTTGTTTGAAGAGTAAAATGGTTATCAGGAACATGAGAGGTGAGTTTAATTTTTTTTAAAGGGAGTATAAAACAAAAAATCATAATGAAATGATCCTAAAAACTTATTCACCTCAAAAATATACACATATAACATTGTTGATAGCAAGCAAGTAGGCTTCTTAAGGAGATATGGTCTTGAGAAAAGTTACATAGGTATGAAAGTTGACCAATGGAGGGTGAGATAAATTAAAGGAGTGTAATGTAATTTTAGAGAAAATTAGCCTTTTTAAATTCCAATACAAGGTGAAAATGAGGAAAACATAGTCTTATGACTGAGCAAGTAGGTAACCTATCACTAAATGTTGAAGAAACACACATAGAAGCCAAAATATGCATCTTCCAATCATGAAATTTGGTGGAGTTGTCCTTATGAGTTGATAAAACAATAGAAAATATTTTTGAGGTAATTTTATGAGGGTATATACTAAACATTTTTCCACATTCATCAGCCTATCTAATCATATTAAAAATGCAAGTACGCAGGGTTCTTGATGTGTTTATTTGTGTAGTAGAGGGTTGGAACTCATTTGAAATGTCTTCTCAAGAATGAAAAGATGTTAAATCATAAAAAAACATTGTGATATGTTTAAATTACATAATATATTCAAACCATGCCCTTGAGGGCTATAGTAAGGAGATATTCATAAGACCCTCATGGCACACAATCATCCTTTTTATCTCTTTCATGAGCTAGTTCTTCATTTGATGGAATTTGAAACATGGTGGAAGGTAATTTGAACCTTGGAGAAGTTTTGGTAGTGAATAAGTTGAATAAATATTGTTTTGTATGACTTTCTCAGGCTCATTCCTTGCACACACATTCTTGGCAACCTCTTAAATCCCATTTTCAATACATAGAGATATTGAAGAGACCTTTTCATGGGATATCATGATTTTCATGGTTAATGAGGGGGTTAGTATACTATATTTTCATAGAAATTTGTTTCTCATTATATGTTTTTACATTATGAACAGTCCTTAAGAAGGTCTAGACCTCTAAAACCCTTGCAAAGCCTTCATAACCACTCGGTGGAGAAAAGGAGGTATATTTTGTATCTACTTGATGAGTTTAAGCTATAAAATTAACTTTAAGCTCTTATAAAATCTAATGAGAACATATATGACTAGTTGATTGGCACATGAAGTACCTTAGCTATAAAAAACTAGGAAAAAAGAGTTAATTTCAATATATAAATCAAGGGAAGAAAAAGTAATTACACATTAAAAGGTTTTGATATGATAGATAGGATCCTGAACTATCTCAAGAAAAATTAAAAATACATAAAAAATGGTCATTTGGGTAACTTCTATGAGCAGATAGGTCTATAATGTAGAACAAGGAGTTGTTTCTATGCAGGGTGAAGAGGAATGACTTGTTTACACCTATATCATTCATCCAAATCATCATATATAGATCATTATTTTTTAACAAAATACATATGAGCCTCTAAAATCATCATGAAGTCATGATATTTAAAAAACTATGCAAACACCTATGCTTGCTCCTAACGTCACAAGATGAGGCCATTAAAAGGGGGTAGAAGGATCTAAGGCAAGGTCATGAGGGAACTTCAAATCATCATGAACATAATCACCATGTCCTAATACACATGGTTTATAAGTTAAATCCATAGTGAAGAAATATATTAAATAATCTTGGTCAATGAGTACCAGACATTACTTGAATAACTTATTTTCCACTTTGAGATGAGATTTCACATGCTCACCCTGATACACACCTTTTTCATGGGAGGCTAAGGAATTTGACGGACATAAATAACCTAATAACTAACATTTTTTGGAATTGGTTTAGAGTTTTAGGGCCCAAGATTTATGAACAATCATTAAGATCCTAAAGCACTCTTAAACCCTTGCAAAACCCCACTAGTAGACCTATTTATAGATATTTAAAGAGTTATCCATCCAAAATTATTAAAAAGTCTTGACTATCATTTAGATCATGAAAAATACTCTCATATCTTAATGTATATACCCATTGGTTGTATGGATTTAGCAAAAAATAAGTTTTTGAGAGAAAAAACATAAAAGATAACATACAATGCAATTTACATGAATTCCAATTCATGGAGAGTGAATTTTGGAACCTTTTATTCATCCTAAAATCATTAGATGATCATAAATATGCCTAAAAGTGTCCTTAGGAGCTCATTTAAAACTACTAATTTGTAGGAAATGAAGGAAAATCTATCCTAGTCAACCTATTTGACTAACTTCTAGGTGTTGCTTGCCAATGAGGACTATTTTCATGATATGGAAGATTTTTCTAGACCTAAATATCAGTATTTTGAAGTTTATAATAGTTTTATCTAGGATTTCAAGATCATCAAGTGAAAGAGTTAGGATATTGGGCCTATTTGTCCTAGTAGGCCTACTTGGTCAAGTAATTAAAGTTAAAACTAGTATTAAAGGGATATCAAAAGAGTTAATATTAGGTTACCACACTTTATAATTAGGATTCAAGTGGATATTCATTTCCCAGTTATATCTTAAGTGTCAATACATGAAAGGAAGGATTAAAGGAGTTGGCCAGTCTTAAAATGTCAATAAATCATGAGTTAACTAATCATCATGCATTTTCCTTGATCTTCATTCAAGATAACACATTCACACATCTTGAATTCACTTCAAGTGGAGTTTTTAGACAATTTATGCTGTATAAAACATGTAATAATGAGCTTGGACAAGTCAAGGGGCCCACCTCCTCATTCGAAGACCAAAAAGAGCTCATGCAAGTACATTCGATAAAAGATAAGTATTAAGGATTGTTTATTACTAATTAAAGTTGAGTTTGACTTGAGTTAATGTGAATTTTACTTCTTTCTCTTTCTTATATACCAATTTATTGGCTACTTCTCTTTAAAATATTATATTTTCAAGCATAGAAGATAATTTTTAGGATCCCTCTCTTGGGCATGATTAAAATTTGCCAATATTGAGCTTTATAACCTTTTGAGATGAATAAAATGACTATTTTTAGATTTCTATATTTTGGTATAGTATGTTATATTGGTTTGATTTGCAAATGTGGTAGTGTTTTCTCCATCAAAAAGTCTTGATCTCACCTAGTTACTAGTATGTCATCTTATGTAGGTCATATTTAGTTTTTGATGTTGATTTATTAAGCTAACAATAGATATATTGACTGATTAGTTCTTGAATCAAGTTTATTCCATCATTGCCCTCATCCTTTGATCACTTGATGAACCTTTATATGAAATATTGCTATATAGGAGTCCTTTGGAGTTGTAATATTCAGTGATTTGTTTGTCTTATTAGTGTTTTATGAGTTTAAATAGAGTGGATGAACTATAAATATAGGTGCATCACCATTAGTAGATTAGATTTCCCTTTCAGTTTTCCTTATAACCATTTTCATCTCAAAATACATAGTAGGTTTTAGTAAGTTGAACATCAGTGATACATCGAAGGAGATAGCCTCACAATAAAGAGGTATAGTCTGAGATACAAGTGTCCCACACCTTAGATAATTATAATGTTAGTCCAAGTGTGAAGGTGGTTAGAGTAATCTGCCTTTAGTAGGGTGTTATTTGGGTTGCTAATAGTTCTGACATGCTCAATGGGACACAGATCCAACCATTAAAGTACACATTTACAATATATTAGTCTTCAAAATAAATTTCATGTACTCATATGGTCCTTATCTCTAAGGTAAAGGTAATTTTTATTAAAAATTTAGTTGATTTTCATGTGGTTTCTAGGCTATTACAGCATATAGAGAAGAATTATATCAATCATCTCCTTATCAGTAGTTCCAATATGATCCATTTAGATATTTTTATAATCCTCATCATCCTTATCATCCCTAACATGATACATATCAGCCTTATTATTGGCCTCATGAACCTTTTTATCTTCCTCATCAACCCAGTTAAGTCCCAAAATAATCCATTTCTAGCTTCAAGTAAACCCTGTTTGGCTATGAGAATCAAATGGTAAGCATAGACACTCAAAATATATATGGATAGTATAGTATAAAGAATAAAATTGATAGCATGAGATCTCATTTTTATTAATCTAAATAGGTATGGTTATCATTAATAATGCAAGGCCATTCAAAACCTAGTAGTGATATCCTTCACATAGGTGGTCTAATTATAAACATTAAAGAGAACTTGGTAGATCATGAGAGACACCAAGGACACTAAAATCAATACCATGTTCCCATTGAGACCATTTTATCTTTATTAACCAAAAAAAAAATTTATCATAGACCTCAAGATTCCATCCCATCCTTTCCAAGCTTTCCTACATGGAAATCTATCCAAGAGAGACCTCAGAAGAATGAAGAATCATGTTTTGAGGAGGATAATTTTCATGTTTCATAGTATATAATACATGAAACTTCATCTTTATTTTTTTAGAGAGATATATATAATGATTTGGTTCATGACTTTTAGGCTCACTTAGACAAGTAATTTGAGCTTATAAACAAACATCTTTAGAAATTAAAAATAATTACAAAGGTAACACAATCTCAGTAGTAATTTCCTTATTTCACATCCATGCTTGAAATAAGTGTAAAGGAAGAAAATCCTAAAACCAATTTCATAAATTATTAATAAGTACAACAATCCAAGGAGAAATAATATCATTCAACTATAAATCCAAGTGTTGCTATGGAAAAAAAGCATGAAGTCTTTCAGTCTCCACTCCTTTCTCCTCAAAATCCCAAGACCTTTCTTTCATGGAAAGTTATTCAATAAATAATCTTTAATGTCTTCCCACACCCTTAAAAAATATTTCAAGAAGTAAATCATATTATTAATGGCATGGATATGGAACTTGTTTCTAAGGGATACCTCTACATTCACCTACATGATCGATCTCCTATGGTCTATAAATATTTTCTTGACTCTTGATAAACTTTAACTTTTACAAGGTGGAATAGGGGGTTAGGTTTGAGCATAAATTAGGGTAGGATTGTGATATTAGGGTCTATGTTTGGATTATCTTATTTTTAATAAAAAATTAAAGTCATTCTCTTTCTTTTCTTGGTTTTTCCTAACCAAGCACTCTTCATGAAACATCAAGTCTTACTCCTAAACAAAACCTTGGTGTTCAATATTTTCTTGCTGATTATAACACCCTTATACCCTATCAATATATATCAATTCTATTTAAAAATAAAGTCTTATCTCTTTAACACTCTTTTCTACTTTACTAGAGAGAGAAAAACTCTAATAGGGCTAATATAATGAATCTTGAGAGCCAATTGGGGTGAATCCATAAATATTACTAATCTCATATGAAGGATAAGGGACCAAGGAATATGAATTTTGATAAAGCGAGTGATAATAAATACCAAAAAAAATTATCAGGCACATGGTATACTTATACCAAATTATAAATACTTGTATTCACCATTGGTGTTTGTACACTTGCCTCTAAAGGCTGATTGGATGAAGAGAACACCAAAACTATTCACTAAATGAACAATGTAGTCCCATTGAGAATGCCATAAAATATTATGGAATATAATTTCACACTTTTGGGAGATTTTTTAAGGCTATCTCACTCCTATTCATAATATTGGAATATCCTCAAGCAATGGGTATCTTATAGTGAGGTTAAACATCTAGAGAATGTTGACTTCCTCTTGGTAAATAACATAAACTAATGTTTTTGATTGGAAAAGGGATAGATAGAGGGTATAGTGTAACTAAGAGAGATAAAATGGTGATGCACCAAATTTAAAATAAAATTTCATAAGTTTGAAACTAACACTAATTCATCATAAGACAATCCTTGCTCACACAACCTCAAAAACTAGCTAATTTGCATAAGTATTTAATAAACTAGGTTCACTAAGAAATGAATGAATAAAAGTGGAATTATAAGATTCACACCAAGAATTTATTAATGGTATAAATAACACATGTTTAGACCTAAAAATATCTTTAAAACACCTTAAAAGAGGTAAGAAAGAAGGTCAATGACCATGGATTAACAATTATTCACAAAACCATCATGTATAAGATTACTAAGAATTAGTTAAAGGTAAGAGATAGGTGAAAATAATATAATTAATTCAAAAGGTAGTTCTTACAATTTTTTGATAGGGTTTTGCCTTGTTAAATGAGAGTTATTTTTTCAAGGAGAAAAGGGGGGAGAGAGAGAAGAAGCAAGTAAATATAACTAAGTTAATGAGATCCAATGACTTCCATGGAGTCTCAACCACCTTTGGATCAATTATCACTAATCCTACCTCAAAAAATTAACCTTTATCAACTCCAAATAGATTTCAAGCCCTCACACTAGATTAGAAACACACTAGAAGAGAAGCAATTTTGAGGATGTTGAGTCATGATCCATTACGAAGGAAAAGTATCCAAATACTTTTGAAATTTCATTAAATTCTCCAATTTAATTTATCAACCTCCAAAATTCTCTCTTGAATTCTACACCACCCTCCACTTGAACTTGTAGAAGCTTGTGGAAAATAGTCAGTTGACTTAGAATAAGATGTTTAACTACCCATGGAGGTTAAGTTTCATGTTTTATTTCTTAAGGATAACTTATATTTTTAACTTGAATTTTCTCCTCCAACCTATAATAAACTCCATGAAACATGCAAATCTTAGCTCACTCATTCTTTATGCCTAGAACATGACTATGTATTTTAGTTCTCTATAGGCTACTACTCTAGGTGAGAATGACTAAGTGCAATTCCATTACAAGATATTTTCTTCTCTTGAAACTATTGAGTTCATCCATTATGAATTGTACCTTAAGAACACAATTATGAGAATAACTTGGTTGTTTATGTTATCAAATAGTCACTTGAACTCATTCATTTGGTGTCTCTTTTGATATTATTTTCATAATCAAGACACTACCCTTACTCTAAACCCTTAACATAGGTCCACTATAGATGAAAATGAATATCCTAATTGGTTTTCATATAGTCATAATTTCAATGAAGATACATAGGGTAGGGTTTCCTGATCAGACTTCATAACCTAAGTAGACCTTTACATAAAATTAAGCTTTAATGGTGGCATACAAATTTGTAGCATTTGATTTGGTAACCCATGCATCCATAACATATTTAGATATAACATGTCCACCTATGTTTCATATCATTACCATGATATTTATTTTTAATTAAAAATATGACCATTGTTGCTTTAGACACATGTCTTTATCTCATGCCCTTAGAACTTGATCAAATTTGCTTCATCAATATCTTCGAGAGTCTCCTAGCCTTGAATTAAATGTTGGAAATTGATATTTTATTTACATACAATATTTTGACACTTGATATCCTCACTTGCCTTTGATGTACCCTATTGTTAGTTTATATTTAGTTAATGCTCTTACACCATGTGGTGGCCTCATGTGTAATCTAATTTCATTGACTTATTAACTTGATGCATGTCATCAATATCTATTTATGTGGTTCAATGAATGACATAAATATCTAATTTGTATGATAAAATTCATGTCATTTATCTTTGTTTTCATGGTTTAACATGGATCATTGATCTTTGATTTGTATGATAAAATGTGCATAGTTGATCCATTAATCCACTATGATTGTGACACTTGGTAGCCCCACATTTAATCATAGGATCATATGACATGTTAATTTTTTTTTCATCATTAGATATCCATTTTCATGATCAAATTCATGTCATTTATATTTCTTTACTTATTGAACCTAGTATTCAATGTGAATTATTTATTAGGATTTATACGTAAGAATATGCACCATCAATCTTCATCTAGGGGGATTTGACTTATTGACTTTGATGATCACCCAAATTATATTGATACTTTATTTTATAAATAAAATTTCTGACACTTGGAAACCATGTATTCATTTTAAATATCCCTTTTAAATAATGTTTCATTTTAGGATCCTTTGAGTGTCAACATTGTAAACCCTTAAATGTTACATATAGAAATGACAACTCTTTGAACAACTCAAGAATTTATCCTAATGGATTATGATTCAATATGGTTTCACATTCCTTAAAAAATCTTTGCTACATATCCATAACCATGATTAGAGCTTATAACACCATGATTGTATTTGGGAGCAAGTAAAGAGCTGAGAAACATGATAGAAACTAGACATTGGTGGCTTCATCCTACAATCTGGTCTATTTACTTTACTCAAGAACTCATATTGAATTTCATTGAACCATAAAATGGAATATAGAATTTTTTAAATAATTCTATATCTCTCCTTAGTATATTAGGGATGTAGGTAATGTTACAACATCAAATGCAATCATGACTGAGTTAGACCTGTGAAGGTCAACAATTATGAACTAGTTCATTGTCTTATCAGTGAAAACTAATTGATTTATTGGTTTTATATATGGTTACACTCAATAAGAATAGATAATTGATCTAAAACCACTAAAGGGATTAATTAATTTCCTTGATCCTCAAACCATAACTATAGATGGAGATTTCTTAGGCTATATTAGTCCTCATCTTCTTCAAATAAGCTCTTTCAACGATGAAGTGATCAAATCCATGAAATTATTTTATATGTAGGCCAATTTTGGCCAATAGTACAAATTTTAACATATTATATTTATAATCAATTTTAAGTACTCATATGGTCCATATCTCTAAGGTAAAAGGAAATTTTTGTTCAAAATTTAGCTTATTTTCATGTGTTTTCTAGGCTATGGTAGCTTATAGAGAAGAATTCTACCATTCATCACATTATCAACATTTATAATATTATCCATATATATATATACATATATATATATATATATATATATATATATATATATATATATATATATAATGATCCTAATCACCCATATCAACACTACCATAATAAATATAATCCTTATTATGATCCTCATGAACCTTATTATCTTCCTGATTAGCCTAGTCAAGTCCTAAAACAATCCATTTCTAGCTTCAAAGAAACCCTGTTTGGCTATGAGAAGCAAATGGTAAGCATAGACACTGAAAATATCTATGGATAGTAAAATCACAAGAATCATATTGACATCATGAGAGATCATTTTTATAAATATAAATAGGTATGTGCATCTTTTATAAGGTAAGGCCATTCAAAATATAGTAGTGATATCCTTAACATAGATGGTGTAATTGTAAACATTAAACATAAGTTGGTAGTTCATGAGAGACACTAGGATCACTAAAATTAGTAACATGTTATCAATTAACTTCCCTTTTGTCTTTATGAAAAACAATTTTTTTTTAATCATAGACCTTAATATTCATCTAAATAAATAAAAAATGAAGGTGGCTTGATTGATTAAGAATAAGAAATCGTTATTATGATACCACTTGTAAAGGACAAGCATGATTCAATATTTCATAATGCCAAAAAAGATGAGTTGTAATGTGAACTTTAGATGAAAGATAAGAAACAATAAGAAGAGGTTTTAGTTCATCATCGAGAGTTTTTTTCTCAAAATCTTCTTAATCACATAAAAACTATTATTCATCAAGATGTTCCTCAATAAATTGAAGTAGATATTAAATATGAGCTACAAACAACTCTTTCTCTAGAAAGCAACCATGTAAGATAAATCATATGGATCCATTTCTAAGATTGAGAACATTCTTGAAATAAATTATCATTGGCAGCAACTATATAATAAATTATTGAGTGAGACTAAAGTGTTTAAGATGGTAGATTTGGGTGATGAGATATGATAGTGGGTTGGAGCTTCAAGTAAGGATTCCACCAATGTTTTAGAGCTTCAAGAATGGAATTATATTCTAGAGACACAAAGCCAAGATGAGCTAGATCTTGATTAGATATTTGAGATGCCATTCTCTACTGAAGATGAAGATGAGATAAATGCAATAGAATAAGAACCTTCATATGACTCCATGAAAAGATCAGAAATGTGTGAAAAACATGTTTCAAATGATAAGGAGGATAATGAACTCCATTTATTTTCAAGTGTTTCTAAATAAATGGTTTTTTGGGATGATTTGGAGGGATTTTATTCAAATTTTGATAGTCCATACCCACTCTATGATGAGATTGAGGATTGTCTTGTAAATAATAGTACAACAACTATTCATTAAGAAGAGATTAATGACATGTTGCAGCCATATTAGAACACCTATCAAGAAATTGATGTTTTTAACAAACCACTACCTCAAATGGATTATAATGAAGACACCAATCCAAGCATATCAATTTAGTTTCCAATATAGTCATTACATGAGAATGTAATGGACCATCATCAGCCCATGAATGAGGTAGAATTAGCATTATTAATGTAAAAATTAAGAATTTGGGAGGATTTTGACTAGGTTATAGACTCTCTTGACCAATCCATGTACCTAAAAATGTAACTAGAGGGCCCATCTACTTCCCCAATAAGCCATGAACATGAAAATGCTCCCATATGAAAAAGAGAGCTATCAAAAGGAAGTAATCACACTTCAAGGTTCTATTGTGGATAGAATAGCTTTCCATTTGACTCTAGATGAAAGATTTTCATTTCATGTTATTTTTCTTAGGTTATTTATCATGTTTCAATAAGTGAATAGTAAAACTAGTAGTCTACTTACCTTTTTTTAGTTTTGTCTTAGTTTCTTATTTCATTAGGTTAGTTGTGTTTGCTTGTTAGTTTAGTTGTTGTTCCTTATGTTGTTTCTTTTTAGTCTTGTTGTTGTTATAGTCAAAAGAGGTGTTACAAAGTACACAAAGTCTATTTAATAGTCAAAAGAGTCACCAATCCATGTTGTCATGTTTCATATTGTTATTGTAATATCAAATCTAGTAGGTTATTTTGACCAGTAGGCTAGTCAACCCCTATGACTCACTAGAAATGTTGGTAATTTAGCCTATAAAGGCTAAATTCCAACCCTTATAATTAAAAACTTTCATGGTCATCATAGTATCTTACCTTTCAAATGAAGATCAAGTTTTTTAGTTTCATGTTCATAGTGTCAAGTGTCTTTCTGAGGTTTTGATACAGTTTCAAGTGATTTTGTGATTTGACAGTGGTCTAAAGAAGATAGTTGGTAACTTGTCATGAAGTTTTCTAGCATAATTAGATACATGGAAGGTATGAAATAGGATAGAAAATATAAAATATGATCAAATTGCATTAAAATTTCATTTGAATCCTTTTAAATGGATATGATATGCTTATATGATTTTTTGTGGCAATTTCCCTATGTAAAACTATGATTATTTTGCCAAAAGGACAAATTTTGGTGTTTAAATGTAAAATATGATGATAAAAGTCCTTTAAATTAGTAAAAATAACTTTAAAAACAATAATTTACATGAATTTATATTAGTCATAAAGTTTCATATTTCAAAAAGGTCACTTAAGGAAAGTTTAAGTGTGAAAAAGGTCTTTTCTGGGGCTCCCACATGCCATTTTTGGTCATTTAAAGGTGTAAAAATACTAAATATTTATCTTAAAATCATGTTTTAACTATTGATCCATACTCATTATCTAATTTTGGTAGTGGAGATCTTAAGTTCTGAATAAAAGGCAAAAAGAACAATTTTCATGCATATTCACAAGGAAAAGTATGGAATTATATGACCATCCATAGAGATGAGGCCATGAGTAGGGGAATAAAGGAATAATAGGGGTTATTTAATAATTAAATGTCAAAAATAATAAAAAAAAGGATCAAAACTAGTCTCTTATATTCACTTTGCTAGTTTGTACACAAAGAGAGCTCTTCAGGTTTGCAAGTGGTACGACCATGAAAGAGAAAATCTAGGTCTGTAACTTTGGCCAAAGAAGTTAGACTCAGAGAGATTATATATGGAGTAAGTGGTTTTAAAATTGGTAATTTATCCTTCATGAATCATCAATTTTAAGTAAATTCATACATAAAGAGTCTTGCATCCAAAAAGGCAGCTAGTTTTTTATAATTTCTCCTCATTAGGGAATCGTATAAAAAAATCAAGTTTCTAGGTATTCTCAGGTACATGGTTAACCATTCCATGGTATCCATCAGTTATTATTCACATGTGTGAGGTAAAAATTTATCTCAAGAAGATAAAAGAGAGTAAATATATAGTTTATAAATCTCCTAAATTTTATACCTACAACCATGTTAAGATAAACTATATAAACTATATAAACTATATAAATTGGTTGTAGGTTTAGGAGAGAGAAAGGGTTTCAAGATTTATTATTTTCTTATTGATTGGGATCTCCGTCATATTCATATATCTCTCATGAAAATTTATCAAGATTTTCTCCAAATATTCATATAAAAATACTATTATTATGTTCTCAATCATTTCAAAATCCCTATTTATCAGATGTTAAGGTTGTTTATAGTTTGATAAAGTACTTAGCATAATCCTAGGTTTCAAATTCAGCCAATTATTCTCTTCCAATGGCTTCCAAATTTATATATAAGGTAGAGGATAAAACCATGCTTTCATAATATGCTTCAATTTTGATCTAGGTTTTCCATTTCATGATATTTTCACCCCATTTTGTTCCTTATCCATGATCACTATTACATTATCATTTCACTATAGTAAGGCTTTTTTTTACCCTTCATTCATTGTTTTCCATCTCTCATCCATCATTATCCCCTCCATTCATATCCATCCTAGGAATTCACTATCATAAGGAGGAATGAAAAAGTGAAATGTCATCATGGTCACTCAAATAGGTTATATACACATTAAAATCCACACTTATAACCAAGAAGGTGACCTATAATTATGGCACACATAGTCAAGAGGTTATTCATGAAGTACATAAACCAAGGTAGATAAAAAAGGTGTCTTTTAAAGGTATTTGATCAAACTACCTCCTCAAGCTTAAACAGATGGAATAAAAATGATAATATCCATTAATAATGAATTTCATAAGGCTAATAACACTCTCTATCCATATAATGGAGTATATACACAATCATTTTATAGTTGATAAAGGTTACGATCTTTGTGAATATTTCATCATGACATGAGCGTGTTGTGAAGATAAGAAATAAATGAATGATTATTAACCATATTAAGACTCATTTCATGTCATAAACCCTTAATAAACACTTGTATGCTTACATTGAAGGTTCCTTGAAGACACCCCATAGGCTTGTGTTAATTCAATTTAAGCCTACTTAGTAGTTTTAGGACTCTTTTAGGTTTGTGGAGACTAAAATGACCATCAAATGCATAGTTAAGAATAAATATTATTAACCTTAAAAAATATATAAATAAAGATATATTTGAGAGTCTTAATTAATTCAAAAGGCATAATAGAGACCTACAACTACAGTTAATAATGATCTATATTCAAGGAAGAGAGATAGTAGTACAAAAGAGATTTTCAATATTTGAAACCTTATAGAGGATAATATTGAGATAATTTTGTGATAATTTGAAAAGTTAAAGATATTTTTACACCTATTTTCACCTTTTTTAAACTCCAAAAACCTTCAATCATGACTCAATTTGTATAAGGACCTATAGGCACAAAGGTACAATCAAGCATAAGAAAAGAAAGGTATATCTTCATAAAGGAGTTTCATGATGGTATGAAAGATTAATAGTGATGATGGAATGAAATTATATGAAACGGTCATGAATACATACTCCAAATAAGACTTATTCAAGGTCAAACTAAATTTTATACCTACAACCATGTTAAGATAGGCTTATATGGAAAAGATCAAGTAAGGGACCTAAAAACGTTGTTTGAAGAAGCAACATGATAAAGGGAGAGATGAGGGAGGTTCCAAGTATCTTGATGGTTTTTTTAAAGGTACCAAATGATGTTGAACATCATTTCAAACACCTCATTTCACCTCAAAACACACACCTATAGTCTACAAGAGTTTTTAGTATAATACTAAGGCATATCTCCATTCTCTTGAAGGTCATGAAGTCAAAGTGATAAATGGTGGGGATTCATAGCTAAATAAATTAATTAAAAAATTATGATATAATTATATATATAAATCATAGTGGGGCCTTGAATTACTAACATAACATATTCAAGGTCAACACATAGGCACCTACATCCATATAATGGTAATCCCTCTTATACAGTCATAAGCCCTAAAAGGCAAAATCAAAGAATATTTAAATAAAAGAGTGAATATCATATAGAAATTTTATCCAAATCAAGTATCAAATTTTACATATTCAAACCTTGATCATGAACACTAAAGCATAGTCAAGGACATAAGGTGACAATATAATAGATTGTATGGATTTTTTACTATGCTCATGGCCTAAAGAGCTTGTTTGAAGAGTAAAATGGTTAGAAGGAGAATGAGATGTTATTTTAATGGGGTATATAAAACACCAATTCATGATGAAATTATCCATAAATACTTCTTCACCTTAAAAATATACACATACATCATTGTTGATAGCAACCAAGTAAGCTTCTTGAGGAGATAATGTCTTGAGAAAAGTTACATAGGTATGAAAGTTGAAAAATGGAGTGTGAGATAAATAAATGAAGTGGCATGGAATTTTAAAATAATATTAACCTTTTTCATTCCAAATCCAAGGTTAAAATAAGGAAAAGATAGTCTTAGGATTGAGAAAATAGGCAGACTATCATTAGATGTTGAAGAAATACACCTACAAGCTAAAATATGTATCCTCAAATCATGAAATTTGGTAGAGCTGGTCCTTTTGAGTTGATAAAACTATATAAAAAAATTTAGGTCAGTTGATTATTGGATATACTCACTATTTTTACATAGTCAGGAGCCTATCTAATCACAATCAAAATGCAAACATGCATGGTTCTTGAGGTGTTTATTAGTATATTAGAGGATTGGAACTCCTTTGAAAAGTTTTTTCAAGTATTAAAAGATGTTTTTAATTCATAAAAAACATTTTTTTAGGTGGGTAATCTCCATAATTTATGAAAACCATGCCCTTCAGAGCTAAAGTTAGTAGATAGGCACTAAACCCTCAAGGCACACAATCTTCCTTTTTGACTCTTTCATGAGATAGTTGTTCATTTCATGGGCTTTGAGACAAGGTGGAAGGCTATTTTAACATTGGATAATTTTTAAGAATGAATAATTAGTATAAATATTGTTTTGTATGACTTTCTCAAGCTCCTTCCTTGTACACACATTCTTGTTAGCCTCTAAAACCCCATTTTCACTATGTAGAGATCTTGAAGAGAATTTTGCATTGGATCTCATGATTTTTGAAGTAGATGAGGGGGTTAGTGTAATAAATTTTCATGGAATGTGGTTCCTCATTAGAGGTCTGTATGTTATGAAAAATCCTTAAGAAGGTCTAGACCTATAAAACCCTTGCAAAACCCTCATAACCACTCGATGGAGAAAAGGAGCTATATTTTACATATAGTTGGTGTTTTTGAGATATAAGATGAACATAAAGATCTTATAAACTCCCATGATCACCTTTATGACTAGTTGGTTGGAATGTGCAGTACCTTAGCTAAATAGAATAGGAAAAAAAATCAATTTTGAGCTAGAAAACAAGGGGGAAAAGGGTAATTTTGCATTCAAAGATTTTGATAAGATATATAAGATCTTGAAATATCTAAATGACACTTATAAATCTATAAAAAGGGTCATTTTTTCCACTTCCATGAGAAGATAGGTCTATAGGTCAAAACAAAGAGTTATTTCTATGCAGGGTGAAGAGGAATGGCTTGTTTATGCCTATATCATGACTCCAAATAATCATATACAAGTAATTTATGTTTAAAATATTATATATGAGACACTAAAATCATAAGTAAGTCAATATATTAAACAAACTATGTAGACACCTATGCTTGTTCTTGACATCACAAGACAAGACCATTAGAAGTGGGTAGAAGGAGATAAAAAAAGGTCATGAGGTCACTAAAAATCATCATGAATATAATATTCATATCCTAAGATATATTTATGATACATTTAAGCCATAAGGAAGTAGTATAGTTTGTCATATTGGTCAAGGCGTACTAGACACTACTTGAAAACCCTATTTTCCACTTTGAGATGAGATTTCACGTGCTCACCTTGATACACACCTTTTGAATTGGATGTTAAGGACTTTTTGGGAATTAAAGGGACTAATACACTAACAATTTATTTCATTGGTTTATATTTTAAGGTCCTAGGATTTATGAACAATCGTTAAGAGCCCAGAACACTCTTAAACCCTTGGAAAACCTCAATAGTAGATCTATTTGTAGAGATTTGAAGAATTATCCATAAAAAATCATTGAAAAATATTAAATATCACTTGTATAATTTATTATAATCTCAAATATTCATATCTATATCTACTTTTTGTATGTATGTTATACAAATTTAGTAGAAAATATGTTTTTGAGAGAAAAAAGCACAAAAGATGAGGTATAAGGTAGTTTACATGAATTACAATCCATGGAGAGTGATTTTTGGAACTTTATATTCAACATTAAATCATCATATGATCATAAATATTCATATAAGTTTCCTTGAGAGCTCATCCAAAACTACCACTCTACGAGAAATAATGGAAAAGCTAGCCTAGTCAATGTGTTTGACTAACTTGGAAGTGTTGTTCGCCAAAGAAGATTATTTTAATGCTATGGAGGATTTTTTAAAGCATAAATAGAATTTTTTTAGGTTATAATTGTTTCATTCAGGTTTTAAATATGATCAAATTCAATAATTAGGCTACTAGGCCTATTTGGCTAAATAGGTCTACTTGGTCAAATAATTGAAGTTTAAAATGGCATTGAAGGGATATAAAAAGAGTTAATATGGAGTTATCAAGATTAATAATTGTAATTAAAGTGGATATTTCATGAACAATTATATCTTAATTTCCATTACATGTAAATAAGGGCTAAACAAGGAGTTAGCTAGTCTTAAAGTGACAATCAATAATGAGTTAACTAATCAAGATGCATGTTACTTAATCTTTTAACAAGATAAAACATTCACATATATTGAGATAAATTTAAGTGTATTTTTTATACAATGTATGGTAGAGAAAATATGTAATAAGGATCTTGGACAAATCAAAGGGGACCACCTCCTCATTTCAATACCAAAAAGAGATCATGAAAGGTGTTCATGTAAGTACATTCAACAAAAGAGAAGTATTGAGGACTATTTAATACCAATTTAATCTAAGTTTGACTTAAGTTAATGTGAATTTGACTTCCTAATTTTTATTATATTCTAATCTCTTGGATAATTTTGTTCTCACTTATATGTATTCAAGCTTAGAAGCTAATTTTTAGGACTTCTCTCTTGGGAATGATTAAACTTTGCCAATATTGAGATTTGTAACCTTTTAAGATGAATAAAATGACAATTTTTATATTATTATATTCTTATATAGTGTTTTATATTGGTTTTATTTTCACATGTGGTAGTATTTTCTCCCTTGGAAGGTCTTGATCTTACCTAGTTACTAGTTTGTCATCTTATGCAGGTCATCTTCAATTTTTGATGTTGATTGCTTGAGCTAACATTGGATATATTAATTGGTTAGTGCCTTAAATCAAGACTATTCCATAATTTCCCTCATTATTTGATCACTTTATGAAACTTTATATGAAATACTATTGCACAGGAGTCCTTTGGATTTGTAGGATTGAGTGATTTGTTTATCTTATCAATAATTTATGAGTTCAAATAGAGTGGATGAACCAACAATACAAGTGTATCACCATTAGTAGATTATATTTACATATCAATTACCCTTATAACCCTTTTCATCCCAAAATAAATAGTATGTTTTATTAAGTTAAACATGAGTGATACATCAGAGTAGCTAGACTCACAATCTAGAGGTTTGGTATAAGATATAAGTGTCCCACACCTTAGGTCATTCCAATGTTAGTCTTCGTGTGAAAAAGATTAGAGAAATCTTCCTTTAACAAGGTTCTATCTAGGTTGATAAAAATCTTATCACCTCCTTTTAAAACCTTTGGGATATAATACTTTTATGCCTATTTTATTTCTAGTTTGTGAGTTTCAAGGTAAGACCTTGGCAAATACAACTAGGCTCACTTCATAAACACCCATTCGATACCCTCTATATATTTAGGATCTATTAATACATTATTATATTTATAACTAAGTACACTATTACTATTACGATGTTCATATTCATATATTTTTTATACCTTTTTTTATTTATGGAATCCTTTATTCCAGTTTTTTTTGTACCTCTTATATTTTTAGGTTTACGAGTTGCATGGTAAGACTTTAAGGAATATAGCCACACCTTCCACACAAATTATTATCCTCTACCCTCTTTGATTTTTAAGTGTTTTCACTACATTATTATGTTTTTATATAAGTTTTATACTTATTTTTTCACCTTTATATCATTGTTTTTCTCCTTTTTCCACCTTAAATAATACTTTATTGCACTTATAGTTTCACCTCTTGGATTTTTAGTTTGTGAGTTTCATGATAAAACCTTAAGGAATACAATAAGACCCTCATTAAAATAACCAATAATTTATTAAATTTTAAAATTTAAAATACTCTCAACCTTATCTAGGTATTTTGTTATAAAATCAAGGCAATAGTAAAGGGTGGTGTTTTTTCACTTAAAATTAGTTATATTCTCTCATGGCACAACATTTACAATTTATCTGTACATGTTCACCCTCTTATGATGAAAGTCTAAAATATATTTTTAATTATATATTATCATTGATATTTAAAAAATTAATATTCGGGAAACCAAATCATTCTCATGTGCATCTCTATCTTCCCTATTTTACACCTCCTATTGGGAACATTAAGGTTAGTCTCAAGATATTATTACACTCTCTTCTAAGTTGCAATTATAGAAGTATTTATTCTCTTAGATTATATATTTTATTTTTTAGTTGTTATGTATAATATATATTATGTTATACATATTTACCAACCATTAGTGGTTTCCTAAATCCACATGGAGGAAGAACATAACATTTTGGGATAATATTTATACTTCATTAAATAGGTCCTTTGATGTGGAAAACTCTTAGTATTACCAAACTTATTAGAGTGCCTTGTTTATAATAAAACATATGTTTTCACCTTTTTTGTGCTTTATTATACCTCCATTTCATTTTCCCCTCTTGACATAAAGACTTATTTCTAAATATCTCCCATATTTTGTATATCTTATTCTTCAATTATTTTATTTATGTCAGGATTATGATACATTTTAGTTTTTAAAGGTTCGCATTTGAGATTCATGCATTTAATTAAAAGTCACATCTTTTATTTTTTTCAAGATATTCTCTTCATATTTGAATTATTTTATTAAGATTATCTTAATTTTTTAGCCTTGATATTTAATTCTTACTTTTAAATGTTTTTTAGACCTAATGTATCCTTCCCTTACTATCTATCCATTCCTATTTATATCTTTCATGATTTACTTTTCCATGTACCATATATTGTTCTTTGGGTAGTATTAACCTAATTTAAACATACATTTATGGGTGTCATTTTTATTTTATTTCCTTTATCCTGCCTTGTGTCTTTATAAATTAATTTAGCCTTTCCATTTTAGATATTTCAATTTCCTTAAATTTTACAATCTTACGTCAGAGTTTTATGTACTTTTATTTTTGGGCTCCCTTGTTACATATAAATTTATTTTATTCATGATAATACTTGTATATTTAAAGTTTCCAAATGCATTTTATTTGCCTACCATGATAAATATTAAGTAAATTTCATGAAATCTTATTATAAAAAATGTGATTTGATGTATTCATGTGTTACATTCAGTTTAACTATTTTACTTATCATAATTCATTTTAAAACACTTTATATTACCATTCACATTTATATGTTTCTCCACCAAATAAAAAAATTGCATTAAATGATTCTATAACATGATGATATTTTTGTGGGAATTACGTATACACTTATATTTTTCTTTCAATGATAATTTCTTTTACAAGATTTGTCAGTGCATATTTTTCATTGAGTGCACATCCTAAGGAGATAAATAGAATCATGTTTGGGCTAGATTATGTTACTTTAAGATATTATATTATCATATGATTTATTATTATATGTTTTTACACTCATCATACAAATATAAAGTCATTATAGCCTTTTCTATTGTTTTTATCTAGTTTATACCTCTTTTTCCTATTTTTAGGATTTCTCCCAACTAATTCATTCATGATCAAGTTAGTTATGATTTGGCATTATTTTTAGACTTGTATTGGCTATAGATTGTGTAGTTTATATTAATATATGTGTCTTATTACAACTATATCTTCCATATTTAATATGCTTCATCTATTCTAAGTACTATATCACCTTCATTGACATATTATTGTTTTCTATCTTGATCTTTATGCTATAATGATCTAGATAGAGTCTATTCACATATATGATAGGTCACTTTAAGGAATTTTGTGTGTGTGTGTGTGTGTTTGTGTGTGTGTGTGTGTGTGTGTGTGTGTGTGTGTGTGTGTGTGTGTGTGTGTGTGTGTGTGTGTGTGTGTGTGTGTGTGTGTGTGTGTGTGTGTGTGTGTGTGTGTGTGTGTGTGTGTGTGTGTGTGTGTGTGTGTGTGTGTGTGTGTGTGTGTGTGTGTGTGTGTGTGTGTGTGTGTGTGTGTGTGTGTGTTTGTGTGTGTGTGTGTCTAAAGATCTTAGATCTTATTTTTATAATAAATGCCCACCATTATACTATGCTTTCACATGAAAACCAACTTTTACTAGAAGAAGAAGAATAATATTATAAGATCCTACACTCATAGAGGTCTATGTTTTCCTAATGTATTTTGAGTTAATGAGAAGTAATATAAACCATATATGTATATGAAGTATTGGAAATCCCCAAATAAGAATAATTAGGTCATCATAATTAAATTTTGTTATTCACCTATTACATCTCTCAAAAAGTGGTAGTTGAGATAAGGGGGAGATTATAGTCCTAACAAGTTAACCTAAGGTAAGTATTCTCATCTCTAAAAAATTTATTTAATTTTGTTCATATGCATATATTAGATTAATATGATTTTATCTCTTCTCCATTTTTGTCTTATCTTATATTATCTTTGCATTCCATTATATTCATATTTTCATATCTATTAGTTACAAGCCTTAGTTTATATACATATTAGTTAACACCTAATGAAATTTACGCTTTATTTTACCTCTTTTAAATATAGGAACTATGTTGTATTATTTCATCTAGTCATTCCATAGGTTTTCCCACTATATCATTGACCCCCATTTTATGAACAGCTCTCATTTGTTGTCTCCAACCCACTTTTTATTGTGGCCAATTATATGTAAATTATATATAGTGAGGTCATCCCCATTTTAATAAGTTAGAGTAAATTTATATTGTTGATTGTATTCACTTTAATTTATATGTTTCATCAGGAAATTCATCGACACATGGCAAAAAAAATCTAGTTTCTAGATAAATAAGTAGGCATAAATATTGAATCCACTTGGTCTCAATGGAATTTTTAACATATGATAGAATTGTATAGATGGATGCCCCTTTTTTAGGTGAAGAATTTTCTCAGATATCATTCATCTCAAAATAAAAAGATAATTTACAACACATGTAATATTGATAAAATAATAAATGTGTAGTCATAATGAAATCTAATTAAAAACTTAAGAAAAATATTAAAATAAAAAATATGAAATCTATACATTATATATCAAACCTATAACCTAATACTAATATGATAATGTATAAGCATGACATGTAAGGATGTCAAAGAAGATAGGAGGGGAAACTGATATGCTTTATAGTATCTCATAAATATGGATAAGTGATCTGTATTAATGGAATAATGTTTGAAATAAATTATGAGATATTGTGTATTTAAATAAATAAATTAATGAACAAAATAAAATATATCACCTCAAAAATAAGCCAGACCAAGAGAATATGAGACATGAAGTGATAAGTATGGAAACATAATAAATGAAATAAAACCCCACATGCATTAATGATAAAGACTTACATTAACATGGATATAAGAGAATAGATAAGATAATAAATAATAATAATGAAATTCAAGATAATAAATTTATCTCATGTTATTCTAGTGCAAAATGAGAGAGGAGAGAGATCTTTAAATAGAGGTACTGAGCCAAAAGGAGTTACTATAAAACTCAATCATAGTATTGCATATCCTTATTAGTGTGTGTCTAATTTATCTAATCTCCATAAGGTGATACTGAAGTGTGTGACAAGTGTGAAAGGAATTATGTGTAACATAAAACTCTAAGATTCCATTCAAACTGAATAAAAAATATATGACACTTAATAAATATGGAATATGTGAATTATAAATTTACATAATTTAATTACGATTAATAAATTAAATAAAATAAATATTAATTCACAAGACTCACCATTAAAATTTATTTTAAGTTGACAAAAATAGATAAAACCTTAAAAAAAAAAGAACTGACTTTACATAGCACTCTCCATTGATGGAAAATTCCTTAGAAAGGAAATAATATAATTTATAATGGTTTAAGAAAAACAAATGAGGTAATATAGTTCAACAAAAAGTTATCAAATATGAAGATGTGATCATGGAAAATATTAAAGAATCCTCTTTAGAAAAAACAATTCAATCTACTTTAGAATAATGACCAAGAAAAGGTATACGGAAAAAAAGATCCACTATACCTACTAAACACAAAAGATAAAACCAATATTTGTGTTAATAAATCAAGATGACATAAAATATGATATACATACAATGGATATAATATTATTATATCTAATAAAAGACTTAAGGAGAAAAAACAACTTCCATAATAAAATGTTGAATCAAACACAAAAATAAGTTAGTCACAAATGAAATGAGCTCCAACAAAGGCATATTTTCTTGACAACTTACGAAAGAAATTAAGAACGAAAGTAAGAAACAAAAGAATCTTGAATTTTTTAAACTTATTAAAAGATAAAAATAATGGTTTTTATTTCAAAAAATATATCCTACATTAGTGAATTTAGAAATTATCAAAAGAAAACACATCTTAATTTCAATAAGAAACCATAACTTTAGGGATACAAATTTTTCTATGTTTAGGAACCATAAATTTATATGTTTTCTAAAAATAAATAAGGTCATGATTTATTTTTACAAGATTTAGTTATATCATGCCCATGTTTATCGTAATGTTCAAGAATTATACCATTTTTAAATGAGATATGAACATAATAAGTCTTATAAAAAATCATTATGGTGCAATGTTCTTCAGTGGGAGAGAGAATATGACTTTAAAATAGAATTAGAAGAATTAAAATCAAGCATTGCATAATTTTTAGTAGTTTTAAATGAAATGGGATCCACAATGTCATATTCATGTTTATAAAGACCACCTCCAGAATAACTCATAGATTGCATAATTCCCAAACTAGGGTTAAAAACATGATGTTGTAAATGAATATGATCTTTAAAGATATAAAATAACATTTAAAGAAACATTATATGTTTGAATGTTTTCAAAATAAGAGGCCTATTTTAACATTAAGAGTGGCAACCAAGGTATGCATATTCACATATTTCTCATTAAATGATGTCCACAGTGAATTAAGAGTCATTTTTTTAATATTAAATTTAACACTCAAGATCATAAATTTCATTATAGTTAAAATTTATTTGTTGCTTAATATTTTATAAAAGCTAAAAATAATGCTACTTTAAAATCCATAGATTACCAATAATGACAAAAAATATTGAAGAAACAAGTTTCAACTTGAAAAATATATTACATAAAGATTTAATTCCTATCAAAATTTCTAAATAATTACAAATAAACATAATATTTATATTAAAATCATAAAAACTATCCATCAACTATTTTTTGTGCATCTACCTAATCTTATATATGAATAATTATTTATATTCAATTTCCTACCTAAATTTCTTGTTTTATTTTATACTCTATCGATCAGATCAATACAATTTTTTTAATCTATAATAACTACATGAACCAACTTGATGCAATTAACTTATTTACTTGCCTACAACAATCTATATTGACCAGTTCAGTGTAAACTATTATATTTAATATTATTATTTTTTATTTTATTAACCAATTTGATACAATATAATTTTATCCAACCTATATCGAACTATATCATCTAACTTATTACAACTTTTTAATCTTCTAGATTACATCAAATAGTTTAAATAGTTTGTTTTGTTTACATTATTCTCACCTTCCAAACTAAACTACTTAGATCAATAAATTCCATTATTATAAGCCAAAAGTGGTTATATTTTTATACATATACTACATAGGCTATCTTGATATAGTTTTTCTTGTTATATCCATAAATTGACTATATTAGCCTTGGCTAATATCATATATTTTTGTGGCCTATAAACTTTTAATACTAGATTTTTAACCTTTTTAAAATCATGATGTCATCCCTTAAAATATTTATTCAAAACTTCAACCCATTAAATTCTACATGGGTTGTTATTTTATTCTTACCTTTTCCACCATTGAAGACAAATATTCATGGTGCAAGTTTTTGTAAAATCAATCTAGATCTATTGCATGTAACATGGTTAAAATAAACTAAACATATAATGTAGATGATTTCCAATTATCATTTAGGATTTTGATGATAATAACATTTATATTCCTCTCAAGCTTTGTTGTTTCAAACACTTCATTAAAATTTTACCATAGGTGGGGAGAATAACACTATTATTTAGAACATTCCTCCCAATCCTAATGTTAGAAATCCTCCTCCTAATAACTCTAATCAAAACCCACCTATTTATATAAAATAATCCCTTACAAAAATGGTTCAAGAAAAGAACATTACCGAATCATATATTAGATACAAAATGCAAAAGAACATTTCTAAAATGGATAGTCAACCTAAAGTCATTATGACTCAACCAGATCAAAATTTTATACCTCATACTCTTAGAGATTTCAATGGGAATACCATCCCTCAGCGTCCTATGCATAAAAAAAATATTAAACATATTCAAAATTAACCTTTATCTCCATTCATTATGTCTATAGACAATGGAAACATATCTCCAGCTATCACATATGATGGGACTCAATATCCTAATTTATTCCTCAAACCTTTTTGTAATCTATATAAGTAATGGATTCAAACCAATACCTTTGGTACTAAAAAATTTATAGCCATAATCTTTAGATTAGATGAGATATAATGATATAATTAACTCCCTAGACATTCCATTATGTAACTAAATTATTTAGTCAATGTTATAGTTAAGGTATTCTAAAATAATGACCTTCCTAAAAATAGCCTTAGCTATTTCATAACTATTAAGAAATATCCTAATTAATCTTCCTAATATTTCATTAAATAATGTAAATATTTATCTTACAAAGTAGACCATAACATGAGTGATGATAATATTTTCAAACTTTTTTTACCACTCTTAAATTCCATATTCAATATATATGTTATGATGCTCTATCCTCACACCTTAGAAGAGGCCATTGATGAATCCAAATGGCAATATTTCCTTAAGTCCTAATTTGGACCTTCTAAAAATACCAAAAAATAATCTTTAAATAATACAGCCAATTCAATCACTATTAATCCTCAAACCAGACTTCCTCAACCCAAAGTAGGAGGATCTATGTTAGATAACAAAATTATCTCCCATCCTCCATTTGGTGTGAAATAAACAAATAAGTTATTATCTCCATCTATAAGATTGGTCTATAGTAATACTACCCCTCTATTATAGTATGACCCTAAAAATTTATGTTGGTTCCACACTAACATTGGTTAATTTACCGAGGCATGTCATAACCTTAACAAATCTACAGTCACCCTTATGTTTAGATAAACATTTTATCATGATTCTATGATCAAAGGGAGTTATAATTCATATTAACAAGATTCCAAAAATTGAACATATAAAATCAAATCTTCTAATTATAAGTCTCAATAAGTTTCTCAACCATAAAATTCCAATACAAACTCCTCCAATGGAAATATTTAAGCTATTGATTTCAAATATGACCAATAATATAATAATATCCAATATATCAAGGTGTAAAATTTTAACTACTGACGAAATCTCACTCACAAAGAAATTATAATCAAACATAATAATCATTATATTGAGGAATAGATTCTCAAATATAATATAATCTATCCCACCTCATCTTTGGATTAATAAATTAGTGACAAGCCAACTCAATCTTTAGATCTACAAGTCACTCTTAAAAAATAAAATTATGATAAACCAAATGAGTTGAAAAAAAATTGTAATACCACTGTATTACCTCATTATATTTTATATTGATTTCCATTTCTCTCCTTCCATGAGATATAACCATTATTTTGAATGAGAATGACATTGAAATTCCTACAGTCATTAATAATGAATCCATTTATTCATAATATGACTTAATTTTAAATTACTATGTGGTATCCAATTTTTTTTAAAACCCATTATCAATTTTCCCTTGCACTTTTGGTAACATAGTGTCTCCACTAAAATTTCCTTTGCTGAAATTGTTCAACCAACCTCTCATGCATGTAACATATCTCCATCTTATGATGATGCCTACATTATGGCCCAAGCTTAATATTAATAATTAGATGTAATATATTATAAAAATACACTTTCTAAAATTATTTCCTTTAATTGATATGTTCATGCAATCCACATGTTTTCGGAATCTAGTGACACTAAACTAGAACCTAAAGGCCATGTTCCTCTTGACAACCCACCATTGGTAGAAATTTTATGGTTTGTTAAATAAATTATCACTATTATTACATATTATGGAATTATATAAATCAATATGATTAATATAATTCCACATAGTGACAATTATATCATCCAACTTGATATTACTCACTCTAATTTTCATCCTTCAGACTACATTGACCAAATCGATATAATCCAATATTCCACACTAGATTACATCAACCATGTATCATTTAGTGTGGATAAAGTATTATTATATTTAAAAACTCTATTAGACTACATCATATATCTTGATATAGTAAAAAATATTTCCATCCCTAATATTTGTATTAGCCATCCTAATGTAGTTCATCCTAGTTCTTCTATACTATATTGTATCAACTAGATTGGCACTATAAAACCATGTTATTTCCCTTCTACTTTAACTTAAATGTTAAATTAAATAATTTAAGATAAATCCATTTTGAATTTAATATCTAAGGTAATTATATTTTGGATCTTTAGTTAGATGTTAAATATTATGGACATTTACCTACGCTTCTTAACGATGAAGCTATATTATAACTAGTCCATGCTAGATATCCACAACTTCCTTGACAACATCATAAGATTGGAAAATTTTATAAAAAGCCTCTTTGATTCTAAAATTTTGTTTCTAACATAAATCCCATAAAAATTATATCTCAAAAATTCATCTATATTTATAACATTTTCAATATAAAATGACATGCTTATCGAGGAAACCTTTGTTATTAACTATGACACAACTACCTATTCTAAACCAATTATTGCCTCTAAAGAACTTCATCATGAAGAGAAAGATAAATTAAGATTTTTTTTTGTTAAATATAATGAATTCATTTCTTATTCATATGAATACATTAAATAAATTTACCCTAATGTAGGTGTCCATAACATTATTACATAAGTAGATCTAAAAATAGTGCACCAAAGTCAGTTCAAGTTTCCTCTCGATATTTCCACTTTATGTCATAATTTTTTTTATGAATAACTTAAATTTTAAGGTCATTAACATACTATATTACTCCCAAATGGTATCCAAAATTATTCCCATTCACAATAAAGTCATTATGGTCATTTGCATATGTATTGAAGTATTCAATCTTAACATAGCATGCCTTAAAGACAATTTCCCCTTACTATCAATTGATGCCATTTTTTATTCTACAACTAGAAATTAGGTGATCACCCTCATGGATGGCTTCATGGGATATAATGAGATTCTTATCTCTCTCAAATATCAACATAATGTTATTTTTACCACAGAATGGGGAACCTATTGCTATGCTAATATGCCCTTCAAACTTAAAAATGCTAATGAAACTTATCAATATGTAATGACCCATATATTTCATGATACCATCCATAAAATAATTTAAACCTATGTGGATGATATTATATCCATATATAAGTATATTAAAAACCATATTCATGATATTACTATCATATTTGTTCGTATTATCAAATACAAAGTTTGAGTCAATCCTTACAAGTATGTTTTTGGTGTTACTTCTAGAAAACTCTTAGGATTCATCATTTGTTTATGTGGAATTGATTTAAATACCATAAAAATTAATTCCTTTGTAAACATGACTATACCTTGATATATTATTGACATTTTCACATATCTTTGGAAACTTTGTAAAATCTAAAAATTCATCCTTGAGATGGTTTACCACATAAATCTGGAAAACTCATTAATAAAGGTAATGATCATGAATATACAAATTTGTGTCAAAAATATTTTAAAAACATGAAGGAGTAATCAATTAATCCTCCTAATCTTTTAAAACCTTATAGTTATCACTGACTCATCTTGCATACCTCCTCTACTATCATATCAGCTAGGGTAATGCTAGCACAATGAGATGAATTAGAAGAATAATATTATATTTACTACATTAGTCATGCCTTGATATATTATGAAAACTATTAAACAAAAGTGGAATTTGATTATATAAAAATATACTTAATAGCTAATAATCTTAAGAATTATATGATTAATTAGACTAATTTCATCAGTATCCATTCCAATCCCCTTCATCACTTCTCCAAATATTTCCTACTCAGAGATAGAATTATACAATGTATGATATTATTAATGGAATTTTATTTAATAATTATTACCCAAAAATTAGTCAAAGGCCAACTGACCATTGACCAAAATTTCACCACTCCATCCTAGCTATGACTCACCTTCATGAAACTCTTCTCAAATAAGATATCCTTTTCATTAAAGGTCTTAACCAAGTTACTTCTCTTAAATATTAATTTCAAAACTTCATAGTTTATCTCAAGTAAAAAACAATAAAATGACTTAATTTTTTTTTTCAAAACTAAATCCAAAGTCATCATAGAATAACTACCCAAAGTTGCAGTCGAATGGCATGGATGAACTTGGACACTTCACTTCAATGGATCTGAGTTCCTTCAAGGAATTATGGTAGGTCACGTCTTATCCAACTCCCATGGAAAAATCATTCCCATATATTTTTATTAAATTTCATAGTCACTAATAACATGGATTAATACTAATCTCACATTATTGGGATGAAAATAAATCGTAAATTTAGATATTTCATACTTACATGCCTTAGGAGATTCATAAATTATATGTTACAAACTCAGTGTTGAATATCAATCCAAAATTGACAAACTTATTTGATATCACCAAATTCTTTCTAATCTTACTAAAGAGCTTACATATTTAATCATAAAATCAATCCCATGAGAATCAAATTCTATAGTTGATTCTTCTTCTTCTTCTTCTTCTTCTTCTCTCTCTCTCTCTCTCTCTCTCTCTCTCTCTCTCTCTCTCTCTCTCTCTCTCTCTCTCTCTCTCTCTCTCTCTCTCTCTCTCTCTCTCTCTCTCTCTCTCTCTCTCTCTCTCTCTCTCTCTCTCTCACACACACACACACACACACACACACACACACACACACACACACATTAGGTATTGCATGGCTCATTTTTTCTCTTTAACATGAGTGAATTTCCATATAGTATTCACCCCAAGGATGATTATCTGATTCTACACATCAATGCCATCACTATTATTTTCAAACCATGGTATAAAGACATTATCCAATTTATCTAACATCATAATTCTCCTTTAGAGGTTAATTCTAATGAAAATACCAAACCTTTCAATCAAGTTTGTAAATACATACTAAAAAATAACATCCTCTTTTAATTTAATGTTGAATGCACATTTCTCCATTATGTTACTTGAGATGAATTTCTAATTTTTGGTGGCCATTATAGTAGACACGCTACCACTTTTAAATTGCTATAGATGGGATAATTTATATGATTCTTAAAAAAGACATAAAATTTTCTAACAATTGTAATCTTTATCAACTACATGATGATATAATTCACTATCCTATGT